>PVJA010036125.1:0-21323 GCA_004027025.1 Myocastor coypus | reverse complement strand
ACACACACACACACACACACACACACACACACACACACACACACAGGTGCCTATGTGACCCATTTTAACTCTTCCCCTTTCTGCTAGTTTTCTCCCTAACCAGTACACACCCACTCTGTCTCCCAGCGACTTTGGCATTGATCCTAGTAGTATTTGGGGGTGAGAGCTTCACTCTTGCTCCCCAGAATAAGCAGAACCTTCCAGCTGCTTCCTCAAAATTCCACTCCCATCCCATGGGAGGTCGTGAAGGAAAGTGAAGACGCTTTGTGGTATCAGGAAAGGAAGCAGTGTGGTAACCGGACATGGTATACCTCCTCAGCAGGAGCCAGGGCAGTGCGGCAGGCCAGACAGCGACAGGTGGAAAGCAGGCGCAGCTGGACGGGTGAGGGAAAGGCAGAATTGAAGCCACAGTGGCCCGCACATCACCTCCATGTCTTTGTGCTTTTGAGTCCCCACGTTCTATCCTAACAGTGAAGACTTTAGGAAAATAAGGCCACAAGTCCCCGATGACACAGGAGAGGTGGGGTCCTGGCTACTTTTCCTGAAGCCTTAGTACCGAACCCTCCAAAATTCCTGCCAAGGTCGGCAGGGTAAAGCTGAGGGAAGTGTTCAGCTATCTTCTTCTAAATGCATTTTATCATCCTTTTTCCCCCAGCACATCTGAAGAAGAGGCAATGATACCACAGGTAGGTAAGACACCCGAATGCATTCATTCCTGAGGGAGTCCTGGCTCCTGGGGACATAGGTGAGCCTGGGAGAGAGAAGCCTGGATGGCTTGTGCTTAGGGGCATCTGACCAGCTGCCATCCCAGGGCCGTTTCTATACCAGATGTCAGGTCAAGAAGGCTCCATGGGTATTGATAAGGCACACAAACACATGGTTTCATTTGTACCTGTCACTCAAGGTAGATGACGCTATAAGCAGGACGCATGGGCTAAAACTGACTCCGAGGGGGGCTGAACGAGACTTCGCCCTGGAAAATGTGGGGTGACTTCAGGCGTCGGCCTCTCTTCTCAGACTCGACTTTGTTTTACCACGTCCGTAAGGTGTCGGATCGGATGCTGGGTGAGTTCAGTTAGCATTCTCAGGATTTCTCTCTTATTTCAACAGGAAAGACAAGTAACAATCACCGAAACTCTGTGGGACCAGGTGAGCAGGGAGGGGTCGTTTCTTTATGCAATGGTGAGATGTGGAAGGAAGGAAAGGCTTAGGAGGAGAGTAGACTCTTTTCTGTCCCCTTGAGCAGCTTGCTGACAGGTGGTGAGTGACTGCTACCCCTCCCGTCTTGCCCAAGTTCCCGTGCAGTCCCAGCCTTCGGATCCTCAGGTCTATCTCTGCGGCTCTTCGACCCACACCTACGTGAGGCCGTCGCAGATCTCGTCTGTTTGAAGTCTGGTTTTAAGAGGGTTTCATCCCTCAATTTTCAGTGACTGCCACAGCCTTGAAAGCAAGCTTTAGCCTTTCTCAGGTTGAGTGGGATGTGACGCTCTGATCCCCCGTGAGGGCTGGTGGGCCTGTGCATTCCTGAGCCACCTTAGGCCACTTATTTATGACCTCTAACAAGTTTAGCTTAAAACTCAGCCTGTAGAAGCTCCAGGTTAACCAGCTCTATTTTATTTTCTCTCCCTCCAAACTCTCTGAAACAAGTAAATGGAACTCCCCGGGGAAAAAAGAAAAAAGTCTTCGAAGTCAGGATGTTTTTGAGAACAAAAAACATGGCTTGTCTTGTGCAGCACAGCGAGGTGGCCACCCTGTGGATGCTGGCTGCTTCTTACTACAAAAGTGCGAGCAAAGAGTCCGGCATGGATCTGTGCTTTGGATATAAATGACTGTCGCCCTTGTGCTAAGCAAAAGGACTCCTTGTTCCTTTTCAGGGGATTTTTGCCTTAAGGATTAGATTAAATCATTTAAATTGGTTTAAGGATATCCAGTCAAAAAGCATTCTCCTCCATGGGAGATGGCTGAGTTATATGCTGCATAATGAGGGACTCAGCTCAGTCGCATGAAGAAAGGATCGGGGGGGTCTTAAAAACTATGAGATGAATACGTAGATAGGCTCATTCAGTCATCAGTGGGAGCCTATGGCCTCAGGCTTCCAAGTGAACCAACACCATGAGCAGTAACTCTCAGGAACTACACTGTGTTAAGCCCTGCTTTTAAATTTGTTTTCTAAACTTGATTTAAAGTCAGCTTAAATTCAATGATCATCTGAATAGTTTCTTTTATTAAAGTTGATGATCTATTTACTTTGATCAAATGACATCTGAAAATGACAGTCGGGAGGCCAATTCTCAAGCAGGAAAGTGTGGAGTGTGCATCTGAGCAGGTCCTGGAGCAAACGGTGCCTGTCAGAACCATGCTGAGCTCACAGAGAACGCCGACGCTGGTCCAGAGCTCCAAGGCGACTTCTCGGGTCAGCTTCTTCTGTATCCGGGTGCTGACGTTATGGTCGGATGTATTATTCATGTAAACTCTTGGCAAGTGCTGATAGCTAAAGGATAATGAAGTACTTCTGAATTTATAGGACATTTACCACAAGGAACCTAGAAGAGAAAGACAGTTCATCATAACAATTCCTATCGATTTCTTTTTTAAATTAGAACAGGTGGAATTCTCCACAGCCAGTCCTGCAAGCCCTACTGAATATATTATATTAAATGAGTGCTGTGGCCAGCTTTTACTCTCCCTTTTCAGCAACCCTTCTTACATTTCACAGAAGAAAGTGTTCTTGATTGCAAGGCTTGGCCTCAGCACAAGCAGCTCACCCCCTTCCACTGCTGTGTTAGCTAGAAGTGAGCTGCTCGCATAAGGGTAAAGGCGGTCCTGCTGAGAACCTGACCCAGAACAGGAGCGCAAAGCACCGCTGAGAAGCTGTGCCTGGTCGGTGGCACACTCTCCCCTGGGCTAGCCACTGTTCACGTGCGCTCTTACTCATAAGCTGAAATTCCCGAATATCCACATGTATTTCCACCAAGGAAGGTACATGGTCTGTGTTAACATTCTTGCCCTTTCCTTTAAGATAGAATAATCTAGCAGAGAGTCCATAGCTCCAACTGCTATTGTCTGTGTCCATGCCTAGGTAAGTATATATTCTTCCTCAGCGTTGTGAGAAACCGCCTGAATCTCTTCCCAGGTGTCTGCATGACTTCATGTCCCCTCCAACAACCCGTGAGACCTGCAGCTGATTCATGTCCTCACCCACATTGTCTTGTCCCCCAGTATATTCTCTAAAAATAGCGAAATGCTCACTTCAACAGTTACACACAGATTCAGAACACGGGCCAATTAAAAAGAATTGTAATAGTAGGTTCCATTAGACATCGTAGCAGAACGCAGCCCTCCTTGAATGCCTTACTGTAGTTCTCTAATGTGCCACATGAAGAAACGCAACCAGGAGGTTTCTGAAGAGTGGAAATCAATGAGTTAATTGCTGGTGATAAAAGCCACATTCCATAGCCTCCTGCCTAGATTCTTACATCAAAATCCGTTTGATAAAGTGAAGTCTATAATGCTATTTTTTTTTTCTGTGTTTTTGTCTTCTGACAGGTGCTGTCAGCTTTTAAGGATATACAAAAGGAGGTGAGGTTGAACTTCGATTCTCTAAATTTCCTAGCCTTGTCACCTTCCTGGACCCCATTTTTCTTCCCTAATGACAGGGTGAGTGAGCCAAGTCTTATCTGTATTTAGTGATTTTTCCCTTCAAAGGTACCATTGACATATTTGCCCAAAAAACCAAAGCAAAAAGAGGCCCATTAATTCCTTTGAGGAACTTTGATGATCCATACAGAAAAGTGTACCTGCCATCCATCCTTCCTCTCAGAATCAAGGTTGTAAGAAATGCTGAGAAATGACCAAGTAGCAGGGAGCACCCAAGCATCGAGGTAAGGTGCCATGAGGCAGATCCGTGTGGCACACGTAGGAAAGCACAAGCTCAAGGGCAAGGCTTCAGGAGGAAGCAGAAACAGTCGTCTTTCTCCAGAGTGGTCAAACACTAAATCGCATAGTCAGGCCTACACTACACTGCAGGTCTTCCCAAGGCACTGAGGCCTCTTTGCTGTGGTACCGGGGACTGAACTCAGAGTCTTCCTACTGATCAATATCTCTATACTTTTTTATCTTTTGCTCCGAGATAAGGTCCTTCTAAGCCACAGAGCTGCTGAGACTAAGCTCAAACTTGCCTTCTCCTTGCTTCAGCTTCCCAGAATAGTATCAGCAGACACGGCCACACCTGGCTCCCCCAAACGACCACGTGAACTCGCTCCAGGCCCTACTAAGCCCACTGTTGCATTTTGTCTGCTTTCTGCTCCTGCGGACAGCAACAGACTCTCTCTCTACAGAATTACTGATGAGAGGCTATTTCCATAGGCTACAAAAATAGAAAAGGGCAGGACAGCACAAAAATCAAAAAACCAGGCGAAATAGGAGACTTAGGTTTAGATTTCTTAGCTTTTGTTCCCCTGAATATAGATATAGTTTAAAATTAGAATCTAAGTATAATATTAACCTCCTGGGAACACTATGAGTCTGAGCTGCACAATGAGACCCAGAACCAAGCCAAATATAATAATAATAATAATAATAATAATAATAATAATAATAATAAAAAGAGGAAGAGGAAGAAGAGGAGGAGGAAGAAGAAGAAAGAAGAAAGAAGAAAGAAAAAGAAGAAAAAAGAAGAAGGCCAGCAAAATAGCTCAGTGGTCTAAACACCTGCTTAGTCAAGGGCAGGGGCCGAGGTTCCAGCCCTGGCACCACGTGCTGCACCAACCCCACCCCAGGAAGCACTGAACTGGCCACCAAGTTCAGAAGTGGTGGCACATTCCTATAATCCCAGCACTGGGGAGCCTGAAAACAGGAGGATCATTATGAGTCGGAGCTGTGTACTGAGGCCCTGTGCCAAATACAAATGATAATAATAGTAATAATAATCTTCTTTAATTTGGAAAAAGTAGCTCTCTTGTCCCTTTGGAAGGGATAGTGGGCAAAGAGATGGAGCAGGCACTGGAATTAAGCTTTCTCTCTTGCACCACTGGGGTCACTTTCGGCCTTAAAACGTTTTCTATGGTCCAAGCTACTAGAGCACTGTGTTCCATTGGGCGTCTGGGACCCACTCAGGAAAATCACAGCAGCCTTTGCTGCCACCTGTCTGAAGGGAAAAGGGGCACCAGGCAGAGATCCGAAGCCCGAGGTTTCACCCAAACTGTGCCTCTCTGCCCAGGATACCTCCACCTCACCAGAGCATTAGTCTCCTTGGGCCACGGTCTCCTCTGGAAGGAACTGAGCTAGTGGAAGGAGGAGGCCTGTCCACAGAGGGCCTTGTACGCGGTGACTCCAAGCCAGGTCTCATGTGAGCTTCGCTCAGATCAGCAGCTACTTCCTCTGAGGTGAATGATAGGATCCTTAAAGTTTCCTTCACAAGTAGCTCAGGGCTCCCTACAGAGAATGCTGGAGACTGAGGAAATGGAGAGGGCCAAACGCAGGCACAGCAGAAAGGCCAGGTGGAACAGCAGCGTGACTTCATTTTGCGAGCAGCGAAGGGTGTAGGTAATGGACTACACGCCCCCCGTGCTAAGGGTCGACAGCTCACTCACGCATCCGTTCCTCGCACAGCACACATGTGCACAGCCGTGTGCAGCGCATTATCTTCAGTGTTTGCCTCGAGGGATCAAAAGGCCACACAAATTCTGCTTTTGGGAAACAGAAATCAGCTCCATTCCCTAGAAGCCCGCATTTCCCAAAGATATCTCTACATCTGCTGAGCCTACAGCTGGTGTATTCTGGCATCTGAGGCCAGTCTGTTGGGTGTCTGACTCATTGAATTCTGTCTATGTTTCAGCTGCAGGAAGATGCTCGGATTCGAGGTAAAAATCACTGTGATAGAATTTAAGAGAGAATGAAAATGTATTGGTCTCCAAGTCCCATCTAAGCCCTTCCCTTGGGCTTAAATCTGGGCTCCAGGTCACCTTATTCCCCCTTCCATCAGGGCGGGCCCTGGCTGTCCTTAGAGCTTCCACCAACACTGACTGCAGACGGTGAGTGTGTGGAACATGGCCACAGCCTGCTGCCTGCAGCCCCTGAAAGCTCTGGAGAGCTCCCCACCCCTGGTGGCTCCTCTGCCCCAGAGGCAAAGTGTCTTATTCCTTCAGGCTGCAACAGCGCCACAGAGCCAGTAGTATAAACAGCCTGACTTCCCTCCAGGTCTGGTCAATCACCCCCACTCCAGAAAGGCGATGTGGCCTGGCTGAGTCTGTGGTGAGAAGCGAGGAGACCTCTCGCATGATGGCTCCCTTAGGGCCAAGGGCCACGGGTCAGGCTTCTCTCTGCTTGAAAGATGTCCCTCTCCAGGGAAACCTGGTTTCCAAAGAGGCCTCTGGAGGGCCTCGGGAATGTGCGCCTGATGGCCCAGCTGCAAAAACGTGGATCTATGGTCTCGCTGCCGCCGCTATTTCTCTGCATCCTGAAAGGTGGGGAGGAGGTCAGATCGGGAGCGGAGGAGGATTCACTTTATTATGTCCTCCTCCTATACAAAAAGAGAGGTAGGAAGTGAGAAGGCTCAGCTGGTGCCAATGGCAGCGCCCTCAGACTGAGGTATCGGCCAGCTCTGCACAGCCCGCCCTGACTGGACAGTACTCCCTGGGCTTCCAGCTGTCTGCAGCCACTCCTCGCACGCAAGTCTGGCCCTTCCTGCTTTAACTTGCTAAGGCCAACTGAGAGGTCTGAGCTTAGAAAGCGCAGGGATATTTCCATTCCCGTAACAGCGCTTCCTTCCCGTGTCCGCCTCAGGGATGAGCAGCAGCTGCGTGTCACCCATTGCGTGTGCCCCCAGAACTGGGTAAGTGTCCCTCATCTGAAGTTTCTGAGGGAAGCGGCATGAGCCTGGCAGTGGGTGTGATGCCCGGAATGCAGCTGGCCCCGAGCCTCACCCCTTCAGAAGACCGTATGTCCAATGTGTATTCTGCCGCAGGACAAGGGTTGGTCCCCGCCACTCTTAACTGAAGGTGAATGGCAAAGCTATTAAAAAAGAAAGAATCATGGTCTTGGGAAAACTATGAATATACTTCAAAACTGGTTGGGATACCAATGCCCCAACAATGAGAGGTGTCAGTTTATTTTCCACAGAACAGGGAGAGAAAATATCAGGCTACCACGCCAGAGATTTAATTAAGATTAGATTTGATGAGAATGGCTTCCAGTCGTGAGAGTGAAAAAACAGAGAACTGAGTAGCCAAGGAAACTGGCAACACCCTGCTTCAGAGACCTGTAAAGATGCATGCATTTTTTAAAACTTCATTTGAAATGTTTGGGGCATGGGCCTGCCTGAAGCAAGCCGTGGACAGGGTGGACTCCCCCAGTCCCTTCTGAGCAGAGTTCGCTTCTGGCTCAGAGTCGGCCCTTGCAGCATGCCTTTGGAGGACGCTGTTGTGCTTTGGCCTGCTCCGTGCCGAACCGAGACCGTGCACAGGCCCCCTGCGACGTACATCAACTCTGGATGCATTTGTGCATTCTAAACTTTAGCACAAAGAACGCTTCTGGTTGGTCAAAATCCTTTTGAACCTACAGTTTTATCTAATCTCATCATTCCTATGAGATAAGCAGGAGGAATTTTCCTGATGAAATCTTACGCTCGGGCAGTTATTACACTTCATCTCCTGATGTCCAGCAAGGGCTTCTCCTCTGGCCCTGTGACCACCACAGAATTGTGACACCCAGTCAATGATGTCCGCTCTGACGGGGAAGTGACAACAGGTCCGTAAGGACAGTGAAGCCCAGAGACAGGGACGGTAGGAGGGGGTGGATTTTCTTCCTCATACATGCACAACTGCCTCTTTTTTTTTCTCAGAACTAACACATTCTTATTTTTGCAAATATGGGTAAGTACTTGGTATGTTCATTTATAATTTTAAACTTAATCAAAACAGGAAGTGTCAATAAAAGTGAGTTTCAAAACAGCTAGTAGGAGAGTCAGAATAATCCACACACTGCATATTCGTTCTTTCATAGTACTTCAGAGGACGAGATTGAGGCATGAGGCATTATCGAGAACATTTCTAGCACAAAACTTTCCCCTAAGGGCCAGCCAAATAGTTCAGCGGATTAAAGCGCCTGCAAGCAGGTGCAGGGGCTGGGGGTTCGATCCCCAGGCTTGGGTGCCAGACCCACCCGCTGGGGCACACTTAAGACAGAAATTGAGACTGGACGTGGTGGTGCATGCCTGTAATCCCAGCTCTTCAGAGGCTGTAAACAGGCAGATCACTACGAGTCCGAACTAGTAGTGAGACCCTGAACACCCTGTAGATCCTTCCCTAAAAACACAAATAAAATAAAATGAAGGATAATGAAACTTCCCCCTCGGTGAACCAACAGCAAGTGGCTGCACAGCTAGCTTTCCTGTCTTGTACACATCTGTATTTTACTCCTTTCCCTTCCCTTCCCTGCGATTTCCCCACTGCAGGTTTCCTCTGCATTTTCCTTGTTCTTTTTGCCTGCCATGCTGTTCAGAATTTGTTGTTGATGTAATAGCTGTCCATATTTACAAGGCATAGCATGATACTTGAATGTACAACCATCTCTTGTCTGGTGCAGAAACGCAAGGCCTCCAGACTTCTCTACAACCTCCAAGGGGAGCTCGCAGATCAGCACCAGGGACCAGCTGTCAGCCTCCGATTTCCACAACCTCACGACACAGCTCTCCAACCAGTCAGCTTACTACCCTGGACCCTAACTCTAACACCAAGGAAGGAAGTACCCCTCTGCCTCTGCCAGGTGACACGCTTTTTCCCAAATGACCTTTCCTGCACACACAACACCCTTCTACACTGCCCTTCAAACTGTAGCCCAGAGCCCAGGCCTCAGAGCATAGCAGAGTAGCCCCCCAGCAAGCAGCGTCAGCTAGAGCAGGAGCAATGGGGTGAGAAGGGTGGGCGGGGAGGCTGGGCTCTGAGCAGGCTCTGTTGGTCTCTGTCGTTGAGACAAAGAGCTGCACAGAGTGCATGGACGTGGGTGGTTCTGTGTAAGCACTGCTCAGGAGCGAGGAAGCAGCGGCAACAGAGCAAACAGATAGAAAGATGGAGACTTTAGAAACACTAACAGAGATGAAGCCAGGGCTGAGGAGATAACTCAGTGGTCCAAGTGCCTGCATGGCAAGCACAAGGATCCAGGTTTGATCCCCAGTGCCTGGTGATACACCTGGTACCTAGAATCCCAGCACTGGGAAGGCTGAAAACAGGATCACTACGACTCTGAGCTGCGCAGGGAAGCCCTGTACCAAATATATTAAATAAATAAACTTGCTCACTCTTGGGCCTTAGTTCAACATCAAGTCAAATATAAGCTTAAAGACTCCTTGGTTGGAGTCCTCAGTGGTATTCGGTAAGTGACAGGCCTTGTCCTAAGCCCTTCAACGTTCCTGTTCCTTAGGATCATTATCCATGATGGAGAAGCAGATGGTCTCAGGTACCAACCCTTTAAATGGTCCTGTCTAGGGCTCATTGGGAATTCCTTTCTGGATGGACCCTGATCTCTAGGTGATAGAGAAAATTGGCTTCATCTCTGTGAGGCTTAGTATAAGACTCATCCTTGTTTCCTATACAAATAAACTCAAAGTACACAATATAGTCCAATATTTTGGCAATAGGATTATGTCTTTCTAAAAGAACACACACATTCACAAAACTTCAGTCATCATTCAAAACCCAGTTTCAGTTCAGATATGAAGACAGAAAGCTGTTTTTCCCATTAGTATGCAGTGGAGAGCAAGTGTAGGACAGCAAAAATCCAGAAGGGGGCGCTGTTTAGAAAGGATCTGGCCGAGGATAGCGCTCAGCTGTGCAGGCACTTGCCTGTCAAGCACAAGGTCCTGAATTCGATTCCCAAGGGGGGAGAAAGAGAGGATACAATCTAGAGCTAATACGTCTCTTCCCTCCATTTGCGTTGGATGCTTTGGGTGGGGGCACAAGGATAGAAGCATGGTGCAAGGGCGGCTTCGGCCTTCAGTGCCACCTGCCTCATCGGCTACCTAGCAGGGAGGACGATGAACTTCTTTCTTCTTCCCCACCCACGTGACAACTAGGGCTCAGTTAATTGCCTGCAAAGGAGAAACTATTAGAGCGACATCATCCCCAACCAAGCAGAGGCCACGGTGTCCATGGGCAGAGGCGCCAGTGTCTATGGTGGCAGCTGGGAGCATGGAAATCAGTTGAGACCCCAAAACACCCCAGTTGCCAAGCAGAGAACCCAGCAAATAAACAACTGTGGAAGTAAATGCCACCTGAAAACGTTTTCCTCTTGGTGTCTCTTGGGTCTGGTGGAATGCAGTGGCAGACCTGCAACTGGCTCGCAGAATGGCACCATATGCTGAGAAGACCTGGATTATAAAATTGTAAGCTCATTCTGACTTTGTGTCTGTTGTTATTTTTGTGAGTCTCTCCTCCTCCTCCTGTAAGCACATTTTCATAAATAGAAGATGCTTAAGTCTCCTTTTGTGTCCAATAGGCTGCGATGTCAGTGTTCCATTCCAACATGGTGATCTTGTCCCCGGCTGTGGGAAGGCCACTGAATGCAAAGCGTGACCTATAGGAGAGGGCTGCTTGAAATAGCTACCAAAGGTAGTGACCTTTGTAACTGCACACACGTTACATAGCAAGAAAGATAATTACTATTTTCTAAACAAAACCGAACCAATAAACATAACGCATTAACTAAACAGCATAGAATTTAACCCCAAGAGTGAGAATTTGTTATACATCAATAGTAAAATAAAATGCATTATATACAGAAAATAAGTTTGAAGAAATCTTGGGCCTATGAGATAGCTCAGTGGACTAAGTGCCTGCTCATGCAAGCTCAGGGACTGGGGTTCGATCCTTGGAATTACATGCCATGCTGGCCCCAGCCCCAGGCATGCTGAGCCAGCCACCAAGACCAGGCATCATGGCACATGCCTATAATCCCAGCACTGGGGAGGTTGAGAACAGGAGTATCACTATGAGTCTGAGCTTCGTAGTGACACCCTGTACCAAATACATTTAAAAAGAGGGAAAGAAATTTTCATCTGGTTAGGTGTTTCTTGACTTCATATCTGTTAAAATACAAATTTTTAACTTATTAAAATTTTATGCAATTGTGGTCGGGGAGATAGCTCCGTGGTACAAGTGCCTGCCTGGCAAGTGCAGGGTCATGAGTTCGAACCCCAGTCCTGCCAAAAAAGAAAATTAGGAAATTGATTATTTTTCCATAATGCGATCACAAATTTTAATTCTCCAACTTGCACATGCTGAAATGACATCACATTATATTAAAAAGTAAATCAATTAGTGGAATAGAAACACATTCATAAAAAAAAACTCAGCCTGCAATAGGTCCAAAAATAATGCACATTTCTTTTCATCATCATCATCATCCTGAAAGTAATATTTAGATCAAAAGAGAAGATAAAAAGTAGATAAGTAGAAAAGAATAAAATTTTGTAGATGATATAGTCAGCTATGTAGGAACTTCTAAGTGTTAGGTTAAAAACTCATGCAACTGTAAGCAAGTATATCAAGGATACAGATTATGATACTATCATACAAAATCAATGATTTTCATATGTATCCGTGTAAAAATCAAAAATTTTAAATGTCATATATTAGCTCTCCCAAAAAGAAATACTTGAGCATACGTGTAACATATCCAAGTTACACAAATAGTGCAATAAAAAGAACTAAACAAATGGATAGATATTCTGGGAATGCCCAATGGTGTAAAAACGTTAGAGCCATAGAAAGCTGTGGAACCCGCGTGCAACAGTGTCCTTGGCTATCGAGAAATGGGCCAGACCCCAGGAGATTTGCACGGCTCTGAAGCAGTTTGACCCACTTGTATTAAGATGATCTGCCTCAGGCTCTATCCAAGGGCAGAAACAGACTCACGCAGATCCAGATACTGGAGGGCACGCTGAGATGGTGATTAAGACTGAGCATGGTGGCGCTCGCCTGCAATCCCAGTGCTTGGGAGGCTGAAAATGAGAATCACTACAAGTCCGATCGGTGCAGAATGACCCCGTAGACCCTGTACTGAACACATAAAAGAAAACAGGAAAGGAAACAATAAAAAGCACAGAACTGGACAATGACCGCAAAAATACTAAAAGCTGTTCATACTCATGCAAAAACAAGGACAAGCAATGAAAAAAAAACACAAGAAAAACGGAGAGATACAGAGCAAAACATGCCCATTTTAAGACGTCTTTGCTGTTACTGGTAGACAGTGTGAGCCAGATGCGTGCTGATCCAGGCCAGCAACCCGGCAGCAGCTTTGCAACAGGGTGCTCAGTAACCATAGGGAGCCTCATGTTTGTTTCCCCTGACGTTTCGCCTGGTTTCTGGCCTTGAGGCGAGCCCCAGACCCATTCGGTGTACAGCAATGGGTGCCTCTTTCTTCTGTGGCCTTGCTGTCCCCTGGGAGCCCCTAGACAGAGCCAGCAGTCAGTCCTTCAGAGTTCTGAGCTCAGTTGGCCCCACCCAAGCATGGCTCCCAGCCAACTGGCCTCTCCTGAGGAACATCTACACCCCTCTCACCAGTGTGCTGCTCCCCCGCCCCACTCTACTTACGTGTCTCTCCACAGAGGTCTCTGAGGTCGCCAGCAGTCACTGTGCGTGTGAAGGTTTGACCTGCCCATCCTGCGCAGTGAGTCCCAGCTCCAGGAAGGGCGTCACCCCTCCCCCACTGTTGCAGTGTGTCTCTTTGCTCTCCACATGGGCTTTAATTCTCACTTCAGATGCTTCCTGTGTCCAGGGGATCCATGTTCCTCCTCCTCTTATTCCTCACAGGGCTATATTCCAGTGTTTAGAAATGAAATCTTGAAGAGGCTCTTTCTCTGCTGCTTGCCATTCCACTCTCCTCCTAAAGGTCTCCTCAGTTCATTTTTTTTTTTTGCAAAGGTGCTGTGATTAATAGTTGTGATATATGAACTTGACCCCGAGTAAGAACTACCTATATTAGTAAACAGGCGTGTTTATAGATGACTGACATGTAGCCAGCAAACCAAGTGCTTTGATGTATGTCACCAAGCAATAGGTTTATAAATTGAACAGAATAGAAAGAAAAACCAGAAATTCTTCCCTTTCGAGTAGATCCAGCATTTGCTGTCACCTGTAGATGTTGCTCTCAAGTTTCTTCAGCCTTTCAACACACCCTGTCACAAATTGTCACACTAGTGACAATTTACTGAGCTTCCAGGGTTTTGATGTTCAACTGCTACTGGATCATCTGGTAGATAGATAGATACTTTGCATTCTTTCACCTCTGATTTTGAAGTCAGACATCAACCCTTCAAATTTCAATTATGCAAACTTGCCTAGTAAATCTCTTGTATAATCATGCATATATATTGTATGAAATCGGTTTTTCTAGAGAACCCTAGAAGATGCAGAAGTTGGTACCAGGAGTGCAGTTGTTGTGTCTCTCTAACTATATGGCTTAGAGGTCTTTGGAACTGGTTCATGGAAAGTTCTCGGAAAAGTCTGGAAATTCTGACTAGAGAAGCCCTGGAATACTCTAAGCAGAGCTTGATGGGTAATACTTGGTGAAGCTCAGAAGACCAGAATACCGTTTAAAATCTAAATGGTAAAACTCAGGTCTAGGAAGTTTCAAAGATACCATCAGTATGTGGATTTGAGGATATTTGTGTTTTGCACTAGCAGAAAATTTGTCTACGTGTTGTTCATGGCTTGAGACTTCATGGGAGTCTGAAATTAAGAACATTAGACTAATCTGGTGAAGAAAATTTCAAAGCAGCCCAACATTCAGGCTGTAACATGGATACTCTTTGTTGCTTCTGATGAGGTCCATAGTGAAAGCCAAGAGCAAAATGCGAAATTAAGTGAATTTGAAAAATCCAGGAAGGAAAAATCTAAAAAGTTAAAGCCTGTAAAGTTGGGTGCAACAAAAACTTAGTTGCTAAAAAGATTAGAACGAAAAAGTAGCCAAGTACTTTTCCTCAGACAATAGGAAAGACATCTTTAGGGCACTGTGGGAACCAGAAAGAACACACCCTACTTTGAGAAGAGAGCCCCAGGCCGCTCTGCTTGGGAAGGTCCACTTAGGAAACTGGCTTCCGCAGACTCACTTCACAGGGCCTAGCATCTTGCTACTTGGATATCTCTTCAGCCATGATCTAAGGGGACTGAACTATTTATGCAAGATGGCAGTAGACCGCATTGCCCATAGGCTATTGATTTACATATGTGTAGCATAAGAGCTTCACATAACGTAAGAACTTTGGGTCAGGAAGGTTTCCTCCCAGATTTCTGAAGTAGGGCTAGAAAGCCAGGAAGTACATCCCTAAGTGGGTAACGCATGAAGCTATGAAGGTGGAACTGAAAATGCTGTGGAGAGCTGCAGGAAAGTGGAGAAGGGAGGACCATGGAACAGTTGAGAAAAATCTGTAGGTAGTAAATAGAGTCACAGCAAGAGAGATGTAACTGACAGTTCTTACAGGGCGAGGTCACCCAAGCCCTCTAGAGCTCGCTCTTGCCTCTGCTTGCTCCAGGTGCTAGACACACAACTGGAGGACACAAGGTTTGGTCTTGAGCCTTGCTTTGGCCCCATTAGCTTGTGCCAATGTATGAAAGAAGTGTTTAGCTGTCTTTCTGAATTTTACAGGTGTTCACAGCTAGACGTTTGCCTTGAGTCTCAGCGATTTTGGATTTGAACTTTTCAGCAATTTTGGAACTGTTAAAATTTTGGTAATTGTTAGAGATAAATGCACTTTGCATAGCTGGGCATGAGCCTTAGGAGGGCTGGGGCAATGATGCTGTGGCCTGGCGTGGCTCAGGAATGCATTCAGAGGTGGGGATTTCGAAGATGATTGGATCCCAGCAGCCACAGTGCTCATTGCTGGATGTATAGATGAGTTCTCTCCTGTCCTCCACATCCCCTTCCTGGCTACCATGAGGCAAACAGATTGTCTCGCCTCAGGCTCCTTCACCACACCATTTCTCCTCTGGAGGCAGCTAAACATGGATGAAACTTCTGAAGGTGCAAGCAAGAGTAGGCCTTTCCTCCACTAAGTTGCAGGTAGTGGGTACCGCTTCCCAGCAGCCCAAAGATGACTAAGACAGGTGCCCAAAACATGCAGTGCAGAAAGGCAAAGGCCAGGCTCTTAAAATGATATGGCAGAAACTCGACAACAACATGTGAAAGAATAAAATAGGTTCCATATCTCACACCATATAAAACATCAACCCAAAAAGATTTTTTAAAAAACTTAAATGTTAATATCTGACACTTTCAACTCCCTGAAATTGATTCTGACAAATGATTTTTATATTAAAGATATACCAATGGCCATGAAATTAGCATATAGACTTAGTCAAAGTAAAAATTTTAAACATTAACTGCTACTTTCAAAAAACTGATGGGGGCCAGGGAGATAGCTGGAATAAATGCTTGCCTGGCAAGAGCAAGGTCCACACACACACACACACACACACACACACACACACGCATGTTGATGGAAGTTAGTAGTACAATCATCCCACCTAACCTGTACATGTGCCTGCAAGGTTTTCCCCTTTCCTTTTTTTATATCTTTTCTCTTTTTCCTCATCTCAATTGTTTATTCCTATGTTCAGTTTCTTTCTGTTTTACTGTATCTATTCCACCTTTCAGGTTTTATTTATTCCTTCAGGTTCTTACACTAGAGAGACAATCTTCTGCTTGCACATGCAGGTCTGATTTACTTCACTTATCAGCATAGCCTCTAGTTGCATCCACTTACCTATCAAGACCTCAAATCTGTCTTTCTTTATAGCTGAGTAACAGTCCCTTGTATAAGAATGCCACATTTTTATATGCTATTATCTGTAATCTGAGCAACTACATCAGGGACAGCAATGCATGATACAGAAACCACAGTTGAATGCTTCTCCTCTTGTTCTTCTAAATGTGTGCCATTTCTAATGTCTTATCAATTATTTTTTTTTGTCTTTTTGAGACAGGGTCTCGCTATGCAGTTGAGGCTGGTCCTGAGCTCACTTTTGTAGCCCGGGCTGGTCTCGAACTCGCATCAATCCTCCTGCCTCAGCCTCCCGAGTGCTGGGATTACAGGCGTGAGCCACCACGCCCGGCTGTCTTATCAATTATTATACTCTCTTTAAAATAACATTTTGGGGGCTCGGGACATAGCTCAGTAGAATAAATGTTTGTTGGGCAAGTGAAAGGGTCTGAGTTCAACATCTGGTTCTGCAAAAAAATAAAATAATTTTTTAAAGTAAAAAGGACAAGAAAAAATTAAGATTTACTGAAAATAAGAGCTAATGCTTAATTGTTTCTTCTAATCTTGCACACCTACATCTGGTAATCTGAGCAACGGATTTGGCGATAGCAATACGTAACACAGCAGCCACTGTTAGTTCTCTACCCCTTTTCACATTCCGCGCCCTGTGTATGTTGCATGTTGCACTGTTTCTTTGTTTTTGTTGCTCGTTTTGCATTTGTATTTGTTTTTACTCTTTAAAATAAGAAATAAATAGCTCAGCAGACTAGAGCGCCTGTTTGTCCAGGTGCAGGGGTTCGGTCCCCAGTGTGCCGTGCTGGCCCTGCCCCGGGGGCGCACTGAGATGGCAGCTGAGCCTGGGGTGGTGGCGCACACCTGTAACCGCAGCGCTTGGGAGGCTGTAAGCAGGAGCATCACTGCGACTCTGATCTGTGTAGTGAGACCCTCTGGGCCCTGTACCAAATACATAAAATAAAAAATACACGAAATGAAATACATTTTTAAATGACCAAGTGTTCAAAAATGTATATAATATCATTTCATATTAGTGAACTATAAATCAAAATCACAATGATATATCACCTCATGCTTTTCGAATGGCTATGATCCAGAAGTCAAGAGATAGATGTTGAGAAGGATATGGAGAAAAGGGAATATCTGTATATTGCTTGTGGAGAAGTAAGTTGGTACAGACATTATGTAAAATAAAGTAAAGGATCCTTTAAAAAAATTAAAAATGGTAATGCCAGACAGTCCAGCAATCCTGCTTCTGTGTATACATCCGAAAGAATTAAGATCAAACTCTTGGAAAGGGACGGGCACTCCCAAATTCACTGCAGCGTTATTCACAGTCCAAGATATTGAGATGTCTTAAACATCTCCCAACAGATAGACTGCAAGATCAGTACACAGCAGCTCCTCCACATCTGCGATGTTACCGTGTATATGAAGGTCAACTACAGTAAGAAAACAAATAGAAAATTTTATAAATAATCAGAAATCTTAAAAGACGCACCATTCTGAATAGCCTGATTAAATCTCATGCTGCCCCGGACCGGACCATCCTGTCCGGGTATCTCACCATGCCTGTGCTGCCTATCTGCTAATCAGGTAGCACTTACTTCATTTACTAAATTAACTGCTGCAATATCACAGTGCCTGTGTTAAGTAAGTCTTTTTTTCTTTCTTTTCTTTTTTTTTTTTTTTTGGCTTACTCAGGCTGCCTGAAGGGCTCGTCCAGTAAAGCTTGCGGAGCTGGGGATCAAACCTGGGACCCCTGTGCCTGACTACATTTGCCTGAGCAGGTGCTTAAAACAACTGAGCTAAGCCGCAGGCCTCCTAGTAAGTTTTGTTTTACTTAATAATAATTTCAAAATATAAGAATAATAATGCTGGCAATTTTATTGTGCTTGTTATAATTATTTTACTTTATTATTATTGCTGTATTTAACTTGTATGTGAAATTTCATAACATGTATGTGTATATAGGGAAAAGTGGCATATATAGAACTTGGGTATTATCTGTGGTTTCAAGCATTCCTTGGAAAACTTTCAAAGTATTTCCTGTAGATAAGAGGGACTACTATATGTGCACAATGCAATATTACTCAACCTTATAAAAGAAGGAAACCCTTATAACAGCATGGCTAAGCTTGGAGGACATTCTGATAAGTAGAATGAACAGAACACAGAAAGCCAAGTCCTATAGGACACTTATATGGGGGACCTAAAGTGGCCAAGCTCATATTAGCATAAAGGAGACTAGACAGTACCAAAACCTAAGGACCAAAAGAAATTGAAAGTTGGCATGTAAAGGTTATACAGGGCTCCTCAGCTCAGTGTCCTAAGTGCCTGCCTGGCAAGTGCAAGGACCCAGGTTCAATCCCCAGTACCACATGATTTGCCGGCCACTCAAAGCAGATGTATGTGATGGCATATGCCTGTAATCCCAGCGCTGAGGAGGCGGAGACAGGAGGATCACTATGAGTGTGAGCTATGTAGTGAGACCCTGTACCAAATAAATAATTCAAATAACTCTCAAAAGTGTGCAAAATTTTAGTTATGAAAGATAAATTTCTTTAACCTAATGGATTATAGCATAGTATAATATGCTCTTTACAGTGCCTATAGCTAACAATACCATATCATATACTTAAATTGTTTAAGTGCATGGATCTTAAGTATTCTTACTATAAAAATTAAAGCTAACCCTGATAAAGATGCAAAAGCCAGCTCTGGGAGACGGAGGGTATGTGTATGGCCTCGGATAATGGCTTCGTGGGAATATACTTGTTCCGAGCCCACTGACTTATATACATACTCGTGGCTCTGTATATATCAGTCAACCTCAGTAAGTGGTTTCTGTAAATTGAAAACAAAAGCAACCTGAGAAAAAGACAAATTACCTTCAAATAGCCTGCTGTCTTGGTGCAGACCACTGAGGCTCCAGAGCTGGCCTGGGGGCTCTTGTCTGGCTTCCTGCCTGCCTGCCTCCACACCATCAAGGGGTGTAGATCAGGGCTCCCTGACTTCAACCCCCGTGCAGAAGAACAAGAGAAAGAAAAGCAAAGAGGGAGAGACAGAGACAGGCAGAGAGAGACCGAAAGGGATGGAGCAAGAACAGGAAAGAGGAGAGTAACTTTTTAAGGCGAAGAGGTCATGCACAAGTTAATGAGTGTGAAGATAGAAATTGCCTGCACCGGAAGCCATTTGAAATATTTTGCCTTGAATACAAAGTGTCTTCCTCTCCGGCTTTCATCCTCCACAGTTTGTTCCCAAGATGCTAAGCACCTGTGACTTACGGCTAGGTTCTGTGCTCAAGAGCAGTCAGAAGGTGCTTGCATTGTTGTGCTCTGGCCAAATCGCTCTCTCTTATTTAAGAAGTGGATGCATACTCAGGGGGTGCCCTGCCTAAAGGGAGTTATTGTATTTTAAAATTAGCAGAAATAGGTTATAGGCAAAAGTAAAAGCTGATTTCACTATGCATTTTATTCTTTCAGAATAAAATTATTTCAGAGTAAAAAATAATTCTTATTGCAATAAAATTATCTTTAATCATTTAAACTGAATCTTGACTCAAGCAGTAAACACAAACAAAAAAAGACAGTACTTTTAGGCCACGGAACTGTCACTCATAGCTCATCATTTTCCATTGTTCAACAAAAATTAGCCAGATGAATAACAAATTATGTTCATCACTGTAGAAAGCAGAGGCTCTTTGTGTGCAGACTATCTGAATTTCCTCACTATAATCATGACATGCCATCCAAATAATGTAGTTCTCTATCACACTGACTAATTTTCATGTCTTTTGAAGATGATTTGAATAATTGAACAATAATTCAAATAGAGTAGTTGGGAAAACGGTCACTTGGTGTCTTCTTATGCAGTCTGACTGACACCCCTGAGCACTCTCAGTGTCCTCGCTGTGCCCGACTTTTGTCCCTTTGCATCTAAAGACTTGACGTTCCACGTACAGTGTGGTTAACAGTGTGGGTTTCAGACAACATTGATCAAGTCTTTTGTTTGGGGATATTTTGGCCAGAAGCTTTGAACAGTATTTCAAATGAAGTGTTCTATATTACTCACACAATGAATGAATTTTTAAATAATAGTAATGGCAGAACTTTCTTTCTACAGTAATTTATAACTGCATGACAACCACTGTTAATAAAAGTGTGCCTTTTTAAAAATGAACAGTATAGGGTCTGGCAAGATAGCTCAGTGGTCTAAAGCACCTGTTTAGGGAAGCTAAGGCAACCACAGGAACCACAGCTTGATCCCCAACACCACATGCTACGCCAGCCCCATCCCCAGGGCAGACTGAACCGGCCTCAATATAAATAAATAAACAAACTGAACAGTATTTTCAGACAATAGCCCCTAAGAACACTTGGAGTGGCGCACTTCCCCACAGAAATACTGAAGAGTGTCACCGTGTGGGGCACTGCCCCCGTCTGTGAATTTTCAAACGTACGAATAAACTAAGAGCAACTGAATATTTGAAAAATGTGAGTAAATTTAAGTTAAGATTGATCTGTAAGGTAACAGTAATGTCAGATTATCTTATATGCATATACATACTTATACAGCACATATACACATGTATAATCAAGACATATGACAAAGCAGCTCAAAGGGCTGGAGAGAGTTTGAAACTTCTAAGATCCTCACTTGACCAGAAAATAACAAAAAGTCCTAACTGATAGAAAGTGGTAACACAACAGTAAGAGATTCTTTCTTAACTAGAAGGGAACAGTGGAGCTGTTTAAAATGGTTAATCCACAAAGAGGAAAGGAGGAGACAAAAAGGAACCTAAAATAAGTGCTGTAGTTTGGAGTTCTGCCAAGGAAACAATACAGTGCAGGGCATAATTTATAAGATTACTTTATAAAAAGTCACCCAAAGAATCATACACAATGAGTGCAAGAAATATGTCCACACACTAGAGACCAAAGAATCCCTCTGAGGGCCTGGATCCTAATCCTTCATGAGTCCAGCTCAAGACCTAGAGCCCATAGCAATGCCTCCCACAAGTCTGACTGGAAGCCTGGAGCCCACGACAGTGTCTCATGGAGGTCCGCTTCACGACTCTGTGCTGGGAAGGCCCAAAGGTCAGTGGTAGAAACTAGAAAGTCATGTCAGCAGGGTCTATACTGGCAGGCTTCAGGGTCTGCACTGGAGCCAGGAAGCAATGCTTACTGTATGAACCATGGCTTGCCCCAGAAGTACCATGGCCATCCTCAGCTCATAAGGTTCTGAGCTCTTCCAATGAATACAATCAAGTTCACCAGAAAAACCAGCAAGACAAGGTGCTGTGGACTTCTAACTAGTGATCAACTTATTGCACCCAACTAAATTAAACTAGGTGTTGCTGGGTGCAGGAGGCCCACCTGAGGACTGTTGCCAGCAGCATAAAGGCAGCACAGGAGAAGCTGGGAACGCTGTTTAGGGATGCTGTGTTGGGGAAGCTGCTGGTTCTCTTGGGCTGTCCTGCCCGAGGACCTTGTCATGCTGGCTTTCCTGATGAACCTTGGAGAAGCTTGGGTCCTCACCCTGAGCATCA
>PVJA010036124.1:0-21320 GCA_004027025.1 Myocastor coypus | reverse complement strand
TGCTGGCCCCACCCCAGGGTGCACTGAGATGGCAACTGAGACTGGGTATGGTGGCAGGCACCTGTAATTCCAGTGCTTGGGAGGCTGAAACAGAAGAATCACTACAAGTTGGATCTATACAGTGAGGCCCTGTAGATCCTGTACTAAATACAAAAATAAATAAAATGTAATTAAAAGCTACAAACAGATACATACACAAAAAAAAAAAAAGTGCAGAAAAAACAGAAATAATTGGATATGCTGGTGGGTGCCTGTAATATCAGTACTTAGGAGAACCGTCCCCTCAGGTTTGAGGCCAGTTGGGCTACAGTGAGCTCCAGGCCAGCCTAAACTACACAGAAAAACCCTGTCTTAAAAGAAAGAAAAACAGGAAAACCCAGAAATAAGTCCACATGTTTACAGCCAACTGGTTGTGTCTTAAGACAGTGTCTTGCTGTATAGTTCAGGCTGGCTTTGAACTTGAGTTCACAGTGATCACCCTTTCTGGGCCTCACCACCCTGCCTGGCTTAGCCAACTGGTTTTTAACACATGCGCCATGCTACAGAAAGAGAAGTCTGGAACTGAGAATCCAGGACACAGGAGAATGGAATAGGACCTTCTGCCATACAAAAGATCAACTCAAAAGGCATTAGACTAGGGCCAGTGAGATGGCTCAACATTCTAATGCACCTGTTTAGGCAAGCTTAGACAACTGCAGAGACCGCGGTTCGATCCCCTGCACCACATGCTGCACTAGTCCATAATAAAAAATAAAATAAATAAATGATTAATAAAAACTAAAAATAGAAAAAAGATGTATTAGACTTGACTGCAAATTTCAAAACTATGGAAACTATTCAAACAAAACAGAAGAAAATGACTCAACACTCGTCTGGGCAAGAATTTTTGTATATAATCCTAAAAACACAAGCAGCAGAAGCAAAGTTCTAGCAACAAGATTACTTCCATCAAGCTGAAGTTCTTTGGCATAAGAGGATGAGGAGTCAATAGAGTGAAGAAACAGCCTAAGAACGGGAGAAAATATCTGTAACTATTCATCCATCAAGGGATTAATTTCCAAAACACATAAAGGATTTAAACAACTCAATGCCATAAAAACAAATAATTTAGTTTAAAAAATAGAGGGCTGAGTCTGGCTCAGCCCTGCATCCTTCTAACCTTAACACTCTCAAAGGCTAAAGCAGAAGAGCCACAAGGTGCAGCCCTGCCTTGAACAGTTTACCAAGACCTTGTCTTAAAATTTAAAATATAAAAGCTGGGCATAGTGGCACATGCCTATAATCCCACTCTCAGGAGGCTGAAGCAGGAGGATCAGTGTGAGTTCAAGACTAGCTTGGGCTACAAAAGTGAGCTCAAGGCCAGCCTGAACTGCATAGGGAGACCCTGTCTCAAAAAGACAAAAAAAAAAAAAAAAAAAAAAAAAAAAAAAAAAAAAAAAAAAAAAAAAAAAAAAAAAATTAAATGTAAATCAAAATAAAGAAGGGTCGGGATGTAGCTCAGTGTGATGGCCTTGGATCCGACCCCCTTCACACACACGTGTAAGCACAAGCATGTGCGCACACACGCATGCTAATTACCTAAAAAGACACTTTGAAAGGAAGACACAATGGTGAGAAAATATATTTTAAAATCTTCATATCACTAATCATCAGGTAAATGAAAACTAACAATCAAATGTCAGCTTAGTCCATTAAGAATGATTATTATCAGAAAGAAAAAAATAACAATGTGACACTGTGATTCCTCAAAAATACTAGGAATAGAACTGTCAAATGATCAAGCAAGCCCACCACTGGATATCTATCCAAAGGAAATAGAACCACATGTCAACGAGACATCTGTCCCCCACGCCTATTAGGCAGCGCTGTGCACAACTATCAAAAAATTGAAATCAACTGGGGTCCATCAGTAGATGAATGCATAAGGAATATGCAGTATGTCTATACTGTGGGATAATATGCAGCCATGGAAAAAGAAATCATGTCATTTATAGTGACACAGGTGGAACCGGAGGACATTATATGATATAAGGCAGAGAAAGAAAAGAAAAATACTGCATGTTCTCATATGTGGGAGCTAAAAACGTGACCTTACAAAAGTGAAGAGCAAATGACTGTTACCAGAACCTGAGAAAGGTGTGAGGAGAAAAGAGGATGTTAACAGGTCAGGAGCAGAGAGTACAGGAGAGGAGGAGCTTCTCCTGTTTGGAGCACAGCTAATCATAGTTGGTGGCGCTGAACCGTACATTTCAAAGTATCTGGTAATCTGAACAACTAATTTGAAGACAACAACATGGGCTGTAACAACCATTGCTGAATTCCTATCATTTTATTTAGTGAAATTGGGTGTTGCTTCTAATTCTTTTTTATCATTCTTTATTCTCTTTTAAAAAAAAATTTAAAATGAAGCTGGGCATGGTGGCTCACACCTGTAATCCTAGCACTTGGGAGGCTGAGGCAGGAGGGTCAGTGTGAGTTCGAGACCAGCCTGGGCTACAAAAGTGAGCTCAAGGCCAGCCTGAACTGCATAATCAGACCCTGTCTCAAAAAGACAAAAAAAAATGAGAACAAAATAATAGCAGAAGGGACTTTGAATGTTCCCACTAGAAAGAAATGATAAGGTCTGAGATGATGGGTATGCACCAATCACCGTGATCTGACCACGAGGCACTATGCACAGGCATGGAAATGTCTCTGCTCTCCATCAATATGTGTAATGACCATTTTAGTCTTAAAACTATGTGATGCCAACATTAGGAGATAGATAAACCAATGGAATAAAACTGAAAATAAAGGAAGTTTCATTGATGAACAGATGTTTCAACAGAGAGGCAATTCTGCATGTGAAACAATTTTTAATAAATGGTGTTGGGGTTCCCGGGTTATCAGATGCAAAATGAAGTGAACTCCTATCTCACACCATATACAAACATTAACTTGAAATGGAAAGAAAACCTAAACATGGGCACAAAACTCCTTACTAACTAGAATTAGGCAATACTTCTGACTTGTAGCATCGAAAGAAAAAATAGAAAAAGTAGATTTGATACAAAAAATTTAAGCTTCTATGTATTAGAACATATTTCAGGGGTCGGGTAGATAGCTCCATGGCACAAGTGCCTGCCTGGCAAGTGCAAGGTCCCGCAAAAAAAAAAAAAAAAAAAAATGTATTTCAAGCCTGGCATGCCTGTAATCCCAGAACTTGGGAGACTGAGGCAGGAGGATCGATGTGAGTTTGAGACCAGCCTGGGCTACAAAAATGAGCTCAAGGCCAGCCTGAACTATATTGTGAGACCTTGTCTCAAAAAAAACAAAAAGGGGCTGGCAAGATGGCTCAGCAGGCTAAAGTACCTGCTTAGCGAAGCACCGCACAGACTACGGTTCAATCTCCAGCACCACATGATGTGCTAGCCCCACCCAGGGCAGGCTGAGCCAACCATAATTTAAAAAAACAAACAAAAAGAAAAAGAATCAAAAAAAAAGGTCACTTTTAGCCAGGTGTGGTGGCGCATGCCTGTAATCCCAGCACTTGGGAGCCTGAGGCAGGAGGATTGGTGCAAGTTCAAGACCAACCTGGGCTATAAAAAGTAAGCTCAAGGCCAGCCTGAACTGCATAGCAAGACCCTATCTCAAAAAGACCAAAAAAAAAAAAGAACATATTTCAAGAAAGTGAAAAGACAAGCCACAGAATGTATTTTGAAACTCTTGTATCTCATAAAGGCTTAGTTCCAGAACACAGAAAAGGCTTACAACTCAACCACAAAACTCAATTTAAAAATGGGCACAAATACAAGAACACAGCTCAGGACCTGCATGGGCATTTGGCCAAGGAAGATCTACACACAGGTAATAAGCACATGAGAGGGTACCCAAGGACAGTAGGGAAAGAGAAATCAGAGGCACCACTGAAATGTCATTTCAAAGTCACTAAAATGGCTATAAAAAAAGAAAACAGCCTTGCCAGCCCAGCCTCCGGGCAGGCTGAGCTGCAACTGAATGAACCTAGGTGCGGTGGTGCACACCTATAATCCCAGCGCTGGGGAGGCTGAAAACAGGAGGATCACTAGGAGTCCGAGATGCGTACCTCCCGAGACCCTGTACTAGATGTGTAAATGAAAAAGAGAAAGAAGGAAAACAGTGAGTGCCGGTATGAATGTGGGCAAATCAGAACCCTCAAATGCTGCTGGCGCTAACAAAATAGTGGCCCCCTTTGGCAAACCATAGGGCAGTTCCTCAGAAAGCTTAAACACAGTTATCCTACAATTCAGCCCCTGTGTACATAGGCATAGGCATTAGAACTGGAAACAAATGTCCATACAAAAACCTATGCACCCAATAGCCACAACAACAATACTCATGGTGAACAGAAAAGTAAAATCAACGTGAACACCCAAACTTTGAATTTTCCTAAATTAATTTATTAATTTATTTTGACACAGAGTCTCACTATGCAGTTCAGATTCATAGTGATCCTCATATCTCAGCCTCCCCACCACTGGGATTACATGTGTGCACCACCATGCCCGATTTTGGGGCAGCACAGCCCACCTAGGGTTCTGGGGTTGGCATGGCATGCAGTACTGCTTTCCAGGCAGGCGCTTAGACCTCTGAGCTATCTCCCCAGGCGAATTTTTTTATTTTTATTTTTTATTTTCACTTGTGTATTTGGCACAGTGTCCCACTACGCAGGTTGGACTCATGGTGACCCTCTGTTTTCAGGCATGCAGTACTGCTTTCCAGGCAGGTGCTTAGACCTCTGAGCTATCACCCCAGGCGAATTTTTTTATTTTTAATTTTTATTTTCACTTGTGTATTTGGCACAGTGTCCCACTACGCAGGTTGGACTCATGGTGATCCTCTGTTTTCAGGCATGTGCCACCACATACCGACTCTCACTGGCTCAGAGTGCCCCAGGGGTGGGACCAACTCAGTATGCAGGAGCAAGGATCAAACCCTGGTCCCTATGCTTACCAAAGCAGGCTCTTTGTCCAGGGAGCTGTCTCACCAGCCCCCCAATTTTTGAATGAATAAACAAAATGTGACATTGCTTTTACAATGGAGTATGTCACTTAGACACAGAGAAGAATGGAGTAGTGTATACAGATGAACCTCAGAACTATTATGCTAAGTGAAAAATGTGCAGACACAGGTCGCATACTATATGCTCCCATTTATAGGAAATATTAGTAGCTGGCAAAGTTTAGGGGTAGAAATACAGTAACTAGGGCATTCACCGGGGTTTCCTTTACTAGGACTGCCAAGGCACTGCAGGACTTCAGGAATACAGTAAGCTCTCAGAATTTCAAACTTTAAAAGGGTTAAGTTTATGGTGTAAGAATTGCATTAATAAAAGAATTCGAAAGAATCTCCATACCCACTGTTGTCCCCAACAGCAGCCGTTCTAACCCTAAAAGACAGGTCTCACCCCTCAGACCTGCAATGGGTTCTCACGTACATGGGATACAATTCAAAGTCCTTACCCCCTTAGGCTAGGAGGTCTTACTCAATCTTCTTCTCTGACTTCACCTACTGTGGATGTTCCTTGTTTAATGACCTCCCTGTTTAATGGCCAGTCCAGCTTTCAGCCACAGGCCACTGTTGACGCAGGAATCACGGCCCAGGCTTGTGACCCACATCCAGACTTAGGGTATGGGAGTACACAGCACTGCCAACACATGGTGGCTTCTAGAGAACACTACCGTCCTGCCGATTGGCTGTGCCACACAGTACAGTACAGTTGCTTTGTGCTGGCACACATTACAGAGCTGCATGGAAGAGTTATGCAAAGAAAAACGAAGTTGGAGCCCGGCGGGATGGCTCAGTGGTCTAAAGCACCTGCTTGGGAAAGCTTGGGCAGCTTCAGGGACCGCGGTTCGATCCCTGGCACCACATGCTGCGCCAGCCCTGCCCTCGAGGTGGGCTGAGCCAGCCATAAAAATGAGTGAATAAGCCGGGTGTGGTGGTGCACGCCCATAATCCCAGCACTCAGAAGGCTGAGGCAGGAGGATTGGTGCGGGTTCAAGACCAGCCTGGGCTACAAAAGTGAGCTCAAGGCCAGCCTCAACTGCATAGTGAGACCCTGTCTCAAAAAGACATAAGAAAAAAAAAATGAGTGAATAAACAAACGAAGGTTCTGAAACAAGATAAATAAATAAATAAATAAATAAATAAATTATTTAAAAAAAGAAAAGAAAAACGAAGTCATCAGGTGGGAGTTTCCTCTGTGTTAGGGTTTGTGTCTAGTTGTCCCCCCAAAGCCTCATACACTCCAGGGGCAGAGACTTCTGGAGTTTGAGACTAACTCATGACCTACTGGGATTATGGGTTTTAATACTGCTGGGCGTATGGGTGTGAGTACTATTCCCAGCCTGGGGCAATCACCTGAATGCCATTTAAGGAAGAAAGACTTCCTGTCTGCAGCCATATTGCCTGTTGCCATTTTGTTGTTGCTATTCCTCCATTTTGCTCTCTTGCTCTTTGCTGCACCATGAAAGGTTGCTCTCTGCCCTGTGCCCCTCTGCCTTGGAACCAGTAAAGTGTAGACTAAAACTTCCAGTAACTGTGAGCTAAATAACCTTCCCTCCCTTCATTTTGGGTATCGGGTATTTGTCCCAGAGAGGAGTAACTGAGGCACTTTGACCTTTTCTTTGTTCTGCATACTGTGGTGTACATGCTACATACACTTCCTCATGTAGCAACCTATTCCCAGTTACAGGAAGGACCTTGGTCATCAAACAAGGAACATCAGTACTTACCACCTGTGTACCACCTCCCTGCAGCTACACAGCTCTGCCAGTGCCCTCCGTCCTCACGCTCTGTCCCCTGCCTACAAACTCTTACCTCATATATTATCCCAAGTGGCCCTTTCTGAAAAAGTCCTCACCTGGCCACTACCTACAGTAACACTCCTTCCTTGTTTTCTTTTCTTATAAAATGTAACATAACCTAACATGTTACATACTGAATCTGTATGATTACCTGTTCTGTACCTTACCTAGAATGTAAGCTCCATGAAAAAGCTTAGTTTTTTTGTTTTTGTTTTTTTTAATATCCCTAGATGTGTCCAAGTAGGTGCCACCTAGGACATTCCCAATATGAGCTGTTTGATGAATGAAAATGAATGTAATCAAAGGTAAAATGGAAGGAACACACAGCTAAGGTCCTCTGAGGCCCGATGGAGTGCATCAGCAGAGACCGCTCACCTGCTCCAGGTTGTTGTAGGTGACGCGACAGTAGCTGCAGTAGCCTGTGCTCCGCTGCATGGTGACTAAGCAAGGACAGACAGGAGCTGTCCTTCAGCACTCACTGCGAGAAAAACAAACGGGCCAGGCGCTCGGTGAGTCCTTCCTGCTAGGTGGAAGGAAGGTGGCTCAGAAACTCTTTCCCATTTCTAATAGTTCTTATGAAGACACAGACGCAGCCATGCATTCGTCTGTCCATCAGCAAGCCTGGAGACAACAGTCAGGCCTCGGCTTAAACAGCAACTGTTGCCAGTGCGTGGAAAATTAAAGGACTTGATTTCTTATTGGTTTTCTAATAATCTGCTACAGCTGTCGGCAATCAATTCAATAATGAATATAGAACTGGATTTGTAAAGACAAATTATTACTTCTAAGTATTTCTTTCATGGAGCTCTTTAATTTTCCTATGCTGTTTCCATACAAAACCCTAGGTTATCTGAATTCTTGGTGTCACAAATAACAACGTCAAATTCTCTGTCATGACGGTACAGTTATCACATGCCACCATCTACTCAGCTCACAAGAGCCAGGTTTCAGACTACAGCAGTGCCTCAGTGCATCGATATAATTCTTTCTATTATTCTGATTGCAAACCAAATTGGACAGGATTGGAATCAAATTCACTGGTGGGTTCGATGTCAATCTTGTGGGGAAATCGGATTCAGTTTTCACCCAATTTGATTTTCAACCAGACTCATGGAAAGAATTAAGTTCACGAACCGAAGCACCACTAAGATGCTAAAAATCTGATTAACAATTGAATCAGTCTCTGGAAACCCCAACTATCACTCTTCTGACAATCACATAAGCCAAATAAATTTTAGGAATTTCTTTTCCTACTACTGCGCTGAAATTTCTTGACAGTTTCCAACCACCTAAATCCATAATCCTTCAGCATTATACTCTGCAGCAGTTTCAAATTAGGCAGAATGCTAACATCATTCCATAAAGTTCTGAGTTAGCAGAGCCGAGTTAGATAGATCCTAGGATTCAGGACTTCAAACGTTCGCAAGTAATTGTGATGCACAGCCAAGTTTTATTAGTTGACATAATTGTGTGTATGTGAATATATAATACATACATACACTATACATATAATTTTAAAAAAAGTTAATTCAATGCAGTTTCCTTGCTGGTTTACTAAAATAAAATAGAATTAAACTAATTTTTCAGGTTTTAAATTCTAATAATTTAAATAAACTTGTCAGATAGAAAACATAAATCCTTCCATAATATGCAATGAGTCCTTCTAAACGAGATTATTTTGCAATGGCAAAAAGTTCTTTCTTTCTCTCTCTCTCTCTCTTTCGTGAGACAGTATCTCACATGTAATTATGGCTGACCTTCACCTCACTACGCGTAGCTGAGGCTGGCCTCAAACTCACAGCAATCCTCTAGCCTCAGCTTCCCGAATGCTGGGATTACAGGTGCTCACCCCCATTACAGGTTTAAAAGTTTAAATATTAAAATCAATCTTAGTGAAAGAGTAAATAAATACTGAAAGATACAACGGTTATAGTTAAAGGGCAAGAAACTGAACCTAAGGAATGAACAATTAGAATGAGAAAAAGGAGAAAATATAGGGAAAAAAAGGAAAGTGAACAAAATCATGTATGTATATGCGCAGGCTAGCTAAGATGATTGTACTATTAATTACTGTCAGTTATTTGAAGATAACAGATAATGCTTAACATTTTTATTTTGACCAATTGTTTGGCTTTTTTTTGTTGTTTTGTTTTTTTGTTTTTTCAGTACTCCTGGAGATCAAACTCAGAACCTTAAACCTGCCAGGCAGGCGCTTATATCACTGAGCTATCTTCCCAGTCCCTATCTGACCAATTTTACATGCTTGTATCTGTGATATATGAGCAATGAAACTGAATGTGTAATGTAGCAACCACTGGTGAATACCTATCATCTTAGTTTTTAATCATGTATTATTTCTAACGTCTTATGTATTATTTCTCTATTCTCTTTAAAATAAATGAAATAAAACCTAAAAACTAAAATGACACCTAAAGCTAGTAAGATGAGAATACAAAACCTTCAAGTTGAAATTATATTATAATACACACTTACCAAGGAATTTGTTGAGAATATACAACTTTCTTAACTTCCAAATTTATGGGGAAAATTAATTAAATCAGCATTTGAAATAACATACATAAAATTATTTACAATGTGGTCGTGTGCTTACTTCAACAGCACATATATTAAAACTGGAACAACACAGGGATTAGCACAGCCCTTGGGCAAGGATGACGCACAAATTTGTGAAATGTTTTACAGTTTTAAATTTAAAGTTTTTTTAATAAAAATTTTTAAACGTGGTCTTTCTTCCATTCATTTGCTACATATATTAACCTAAAGCAACAAAACAAGCAAACTTTTAAGTTATATTTATAAATAGGGTATTTTTTTAGGCTGAGAGAATCCTAGTGCTTAAACCTAAATTTTTAAAATCATAAAATAACAAAAAACTTAATGATATTATGAAAATAAAATGAAAATGCTGAATGAATGAAAAATGCATTTAAGCCAGGTACGGTGGCTCACACCTGTAATCCCGGCACTCTGGAGGCTGACGCAGCAGGTGGATCACTGCTTGTGCAAGGCCAGCCTGGCTACTAGCAAGTTCAAAGTCAGCCTGGATTTCACAGGGAAAACTTGTCTCAAAAAAAGAAAAAAGAAAAAAGAAAATCTACTATCACACACACACACACATATACACACACATGCACACACATTAAATACTAACCTTTAAATCCCAATGCATGATCATGTGCTATTTATATCATCTCTCCTGTTGCAATGTCGTAAGTTAATAGGGAATCAGAAGTACACATTGGCATTTTTTAAAAATTCACATTTCAGAACCCCACCTAAAACTTAAATCAAATTGCCTTGGGAGGAGAAGAAAGCCCAGACACAAGACGATTATGTATTCTGTAAAATGTTCCAAGGAACTCTAAGCTGATCCAATAACAGAAGTTATCATTTTTAATGAATAATAAAATTCTTACCTTATTAAAAGGATCACTTCTTCATGGTCAGGGATTATACTGCTTTGCCTGACCTTTTGCAAACTCTGAATTCCATTATAACCTGTTTTTGTTTGTTTGTTTGTTTGTTTGTTTTTCAAAGTAACTAATGAATTACCTTGAACCGAAAAGGGCAGACACTTCTTCAGCTGTATCAACTCCCATAAACATCTGAAAATTAAAATAAAACAATGTTTTAAAAAACAAAAAAGGTAAGTTGCCTAAGTACCTAACATTCATCAAACAAATATCCTCATTAAAATTTGAAAAGCAACACAATTCACAATTATGCTTCCATTAATGGAAAACAGTGACTTTAAAACACAAAGCAAGTTAGACATTGTACCTTGACTCACTCAATATTAAAATGCAGCCTCCTAACTATGGCACCATATTCTGGAGTGCAGTGGCTCTGCTGGCCCCATTAACTCACTGTCAGACACTTTGGATTTCTGGGTTCCAGGAGCAAAAACTGCTGTTAAAGTACCTAAGGCACACCTGTATTCTCTGGTAAAATTAAGGATCAAAGCGTTACTAAATCCAAAATAAGCTTCACGGTGGGTCTCCCCTCCCCCGACACCCTCCATGTTGTTGTGGGTGAAATGCTTTACCTAGGACCATTGGATAGAAAGATTTCTAATACTTGAGCTCAAAAAAACCAGTGACAGTAATTTTTTAGCACCTGCTGGGAGCTCTAAGGGACTGACACAAAGATGACACAGGCTTTATCACCGTCTAGAAGTTTAACATGAAACTGGAAAATGAATGCAAAGGCATTAAGTAGAATCTAAAAAGTGTGGGGCTGAAGGTACAGGTCAGCACACCCAAGGCTGTGGATCTGACCCTCAGCATGGAAATAACAATAACAGTAGTAGTATAGTAATAATAATAGCTAATGGGTTCATTTGTAAAGTTCAGATTTAGCTGGAGTATCCAGAAGTCAAAATTGATATGGTTTTCTTTTTGGTTTGACCCTAGGGATTGAGCCCAGGGTCTTCATTTTGAGCTGCAACTCTCACCCATTTTTAATTTTTTATTTTGAGACTTAGTGATTTTGCTAAACACAAAGTTGCAAAGGCTGGGCTCTGATCTTGCCTCAAGCTCCCGAGGTGCTGGATTGACAGAGGTGAGCCACCATGCCCCCCAGTGGATATGTTTTTTAACCAGGTTTTAGAAAATAGGATTCGTTTACACAGTTGTCAGAAAGATAGTTTAAAAAACAAGCATAGGCTCCAAAGCAAAAACCCCCACAGGTATAGGATAAATGCACACATTCAGCAGAATCTAATCTTTTGCTTAAATATTTTTAAGGGGTGGAGCAGAGGAGATACCCAGTAGGTATAAGCGCCTGCCTGACAAACCCAAGGTCCTGAGTTCCATCCAAGGTATAAATAATAGAATAAAGTAAATTTTAAAATTAAAAGATAATAAAACAGGAAAGGTAAACTGTATGTTGACTTGGTAGGATTCAAAAGCACACTTTAAAAAAAGGACATTTAAATCAGAACAGGTATAAATAAATAAATAAATAAATCAGAATTGTTTTTGTGAAACAAGTATACTCCAAGAATGTTTTAAGAAAATTCTGGAACAATGGTTTCCTGTCACTCAAAGGAGATCTTCAAAGGACAAGAAATATAATTGTTAAACCATGCACCACCTCCTTCCTAGTACACTAGTAAATTATTTAAGACCTAAAATACTCAAATTCAGTAAGTCAGTATCCTTTAAAGCAAAGTCTCATCTGGAAAAGGAAAATGACATTTCAATTTTTAAAATTGTTTTAATTTTGAGTGACTTTTGTTATAAAAATGAGGCAGTTAGAGCACAATTGTAAAAAATAATAATAATAATAGAAGTAGCCGTAATGCCACCACTCATGATTAATATCTATCATTGTTATAAGCATCCTATTATAAAAATGGAGTAATGCTGTAGGCTCATTCTATTCTAGTTTCCCTCACTTGTCTGTGATGTATAGGGCACATATATAATTCCAAGCACGAATATGTAATAAATACACAGTTTTTGCATCTTATCAAGATAAGGCAAAACCTCTCTTATCAGAGCCAGCTAAAACTTTTAATATTCAATAATTTTAAATTTCAGTATTTTAAAATTTTAAAATTATACACACATAACCTTAATATTTTATTCTAAAACATATACCATCTATATACATTTAAGATCAAAATGGGCTTTTTCTTCATTGTTGTATAGGCTTTTGTTTTAATTTTTAAAAATCATAATTCACCCCATTTTAATTTTTATTCCTCTAAAGCAGAAAAAGCCTCAACGCAGTTTCAAATGTGAGAGCAAATTTATGAATTCTCTCTAACCCCTTACAATTGCCACACCCTTTTAAAAATGATTTTTTAAGAGGACAAACCATTACATTTATTTTTCTTAAAAATTGTAATGTTATTTTTAAGTGTTAATGTTCACCCTCTTATCTCACTTTTTTTTTTTTTTTCACTTTTTTTTAAACAGTCAAAATTGCATAAATCCATCTGGAACTGCCTGAGGCTGTTTTTATTTTGTTTTAAGGATACCGTATTTCTTCACACATCGAGATCCGTACCAGATGCTGAGATAAACACCAACAAAAAAACCGTGGAGAAGATTTTAGAGTTGTACTATGTGCTCCTCACGGTAACAGAATCCAGAATCCTCACAGCAAATATTTTTCAGTTGCTGGACAACAGCAAAATCAACTTAACAGAAGGTAAGAAACAACGGGAGGGCGCCTCATTTTTTTTTAAAGACAATCTAAATTATCTGACGGTAAGCAAACAACAGGGACGCAACCACAAAACAATCATCAACGAGCTACAAAAAGATCATTCTAATTCAGGGCCAGTTCTGTCATACAACGCTGTTAAATAATTTTCAATTTTTCTTTCCTTTTTTTTTTCGTTTTTGTTTAATTATCCATACTCTGCGGGTTTTCTCTCCACGGTAAGCATTCTGCATATCCTCACGCAGTCTTTATCAAATAGTAATCGCCGACGCTCGTTCCGGACTTAATTTGAGCCTGGCACCCTGGTCCACGGCTTCACGCGCACACCTCACGCACACATCGCACGGTCTCAAAGAGGTAAGAGGCAAGAGAATTCACGCTTAGCAAATCGGGAAACTGAGGCTTAGAAAAAAAGGTTATCACGTTCACGTTTCGCATCAACAGCGGGCGTAGCTGGTCAAATCCGATTTGTTTTTACTTTAATCTCTCAACTTCTCTGCAGCGTTTCTGGATTTTTTTAGACATTTTAATTAGCTGCTGGAATATTAGGTAAAAACAAACAATTAGGCATCTAATTTCGCGCAATGAACGCCACTAAAAAAACGTGAGGAAAAAAAAGTAGAATTACCATTTATTTTACCTGCATCGTTGCTGCTATCTCAATACCTAAGAGAAATGACTCCAAATTTATTTTGCACGGCATCTCAAAAAGCAATACATGTTATTTTCACCCTAACACGAACACGCGCGCGCTCACACACGCGCACACACACACACACACGCCACACTTGCCCAGTTTAAAAATTTCATGGAACAATACCCCAGTCCGTGTTTTCTGGCGTTTTCTCTACTGTCTTCAATTTCAACACTTTTTAAAAATATTAACCACCGATTTTTTCATCCCTGGTTGAAAAGTCGCAGTCCTCAAATCACCGCCTCAAATTGTTCTCAGAGTAAACAATATTTTATAGAAACCAGTTGCTACCCCGAATCCAGCTTTTTTCCAGCCAATCGGGTGCCCACTGCAGTGATACGTAATCAAAGCTTTAACGAGTTTCTCTCGAGCCTTCTCCGCCGATGATACAGAAAACCTCCATAGATAGATTAAGTAAAAAAAAAAATCGGAAAATGAATATCCCTGCTCACGGCGCACACTTACTAACGCACGCACTCATCAAAGCGAAGCGAGACACCTGTGAAATTCACAAAAATCTCCCGCGCTGCGGGCTCTCTCTGTCCCTCTCCCTCCTCCTCCTCCCCAGAGTAAACAATTGCAATAAAATAAACAAGAAAAGGGATGCAAAGCCCTCCAGGCGAGCCGCGTTCCCCAGTCACGAGCCGCAGGCGCCCAGGTGGCCGCGGGACCCTCAGGGCTTCCCCGGGCGCGGACGCGGGCGCCGGCGTCACATTTGCACAACTGTTGCACGACGCGGTCAGCGATCAGCCGCACACACTCGCGCGCTCGCACACACTCAGACGCTGCCCAGATAAGAGTGCAATCGCCCCCGAGCCAGGAGCCCGCCTCGGGCTCCCGGGACCCCGCCTCGGGCTCCCGGGACCCCGCGGATGTGCACAGGTAGCTCGCGATCGCGGCCCGCAGGTGCACGCGGGGCTCCACCGAGCCGCCGCGCCTGCCCCTCGGCGCTCTCACCTCCGTGCGGTCGGTCTGTCTTCCTGCCGGCGCCGCAGCCCGGTCCTGGAGCGGCCCCGGAGCGGTCCCGTGCGCGCCGAGTTCCCGCAGGAGCCCGGCGCTGCGCAGCGTCCGCTCCACTCGCGCTCTGAGGCACGACTGGCTCCTCGGGTCCCCGCGCAGCGCCGCAGCCGCTGCAGCTCTGACGTCAGGCAAGGTGCGAAAACAGGGGCCTCTGACGCACGGCCAAGCACCGCCCCCCGCCCACGCCCACGCCCCCCACTCCCGCCGCCCTGCTGTCTCCTGCCCCCCTCCCTTAAAGCAGACAGCGCCTGGTTGGCCGCTCTGGAAATTTGTTCCCTGGGCGCGCAACAACTTAGAGCAAGAGATCAGATGCTAGGGATTTCAGCTTCTGAATCAATAAAGCAGGACTCTCCCGGTCCAAAGCGAGGCACGAATGGGGGAAAGAGAATCGAGCTGAAAGACTAACAGCTTGTCTAGCCCCCTTGGGTACCCCACGGGGCGGCAACCGCACAAAAGCTGCTCTTTAATGAGCATTTACTCGGTTCTAGGCACTGTGTGAAGGCTGCTACAGTCTTGCAATTCAGGTCTGGAAGGTTCTGCCAGACGATCCCGGTAGAGTCTCTTTTTGATAAAGACTAGTGAGGCTTTCAGATCTGCTAGTCCCAGACCTTCACCGCACACGAAAGGGTTACGAATATTAACAAACATCCATTTCATTCGATTATACTCGCCGCCTACCTGCTAGAATGCAGTGGTGAGTAACCGCATTTTAAATGGGATGAGGAGGGGGCACAAACCTACATCTGTTAACTAACGAATATGTCATTTAAGTCTGTGATAAGCAAAAGCATCTTCATCTATAACGAAAAGGCTCAAGCTGGCTGGTCCAAGAGCTGTGTCTGGGTAGAAATCCTCTTGGTGGCTTTTGAGCGAGCTGCGTTGCTCTTTGGCTGCCGCTAAAGCCTTGCTGGGGACAGATCCCTGCAAAGGGCAAGCACTAGCGCTCTGCCCTGGGCTAGGCTCCCAACTCCTAGATTTTTTTAACACACTAAAAAAAATTTTTAAAAAAAGTACTGTCTTTTAAGGCAAGCTCTTTTCACATCTTGGAATCAGTGAAAAAAGCTTCAAGATACATTAACCCAACCACCACGACATAATGTATTCGCTGACCAACTCTAAAACATATTCTTCTTTCCCCTACGTGATAACGATCTCTGAAATGAGCCTATCTCTTAACAAGTTCTCGATGGTCTCTGAACATTGCTGGCCTGGCGGCAGTATTACCTGTCTCCAAAATCCTGCATGCTGCTGTTTACACTATAGTCTTTTCAACTGAGTTAAAAGCACACTGTTCGATAAAACTGTAACAGGCACATAGGAAAGTAATAGAGATAGAAGTTGCTCAAACTTGAAAAGAGAATTTGCTGGTAGAGAGATTTTCTTGGAGGAAAGAATTTTCTTAGAGCCAAAAAAATTTCTCCTGGATTTAGAAAAAAAAAAGTACTGGATAAAAGCTGTTAGACCTCTAAGGGTCCCTACTTACTCACCAAGTACACTAATCCTTAATGCATTTTGAGAAAACATAACAGAACAGCTAAACTATAAACCAGGGTAAATGACTTGGTTATTTTTACTTATGGTCTGGCTAGACAAGTATACCCTCAAATTTTTAGTCAAAAACACCAGGGAAGAAAGATGAGCCCTAGCTATCACCTGAAATCACAGATTGCTACTTAGACTGAGAAAGTGCCAGCATCAAAACTCTGGGGTAGCTCAGGCAGAGATTCAGGCTGCTGGGCGAGATGCAGCTTCAGGCCTTAAGCAGGTCCACCAGCCCTGTCACCACAGGGCTTCCTGCCTTCATCTGACCACCATGCTCCTGGCCACTTGCATGCTCTTTACCACCAGGTTTTTATCTATGAGGTCACGGCCACCAAATACATGTGGGACATCAACAAAGAGGTCCTTATCTCCCTGGTGGCCTTGGTCTTCCTGGGCTTTGGTGTCCTCTTCCTCCTGCTGGAGACTGACATCTAAGTATGAATCTCCTGGCTACCCCAGGAGGCTTCACTGAAGCCCTGCCTTTGTAAATTTTTTTTTTTTTTTTTTTTGGTGGGACTGGGGTTCAAACTCACAACCTTGCACTTGCCAGGCAGGCACTTGTGCCACGGAGCTATCTCCCCAGCCCCCCAATTTTTAAAAAATTATTGTTGTTAGAAGTGTCCTTTCTGCTGCTCACAATAAAGGTAGCTATGTAATCAAAATTTTAAAAAAAATCTGGTGTAATAGGGTTGGCTACTTGGAAGAAAATCCTTAACAGCGGAACATTTGATGCATGCTCACACTTTTGGGTAAGGAAAACTACAACTATCAACTGATTTCATAAATGGTTCACAAAAACTGAGTTCTGAACGTGAAGAAGTTTTCAAAATTCCTTAATCAATTTCATTTATATCTTCCTTTTGTGCATGCAAAAAACAGATAGTGCTTCTTTTTAAAATGTGACATAACAAAAAATTATAAGAAACCATTGTTCAATGGGCAGAATTTTAGCATGATTGTCAGAAAATATCTATTTTTTAATTTTATTTATTTTTTTCTTGTTTCAGAACCTTTGTTTATTCACTCATTCTTATGGCCGGTTCAGCCCGACCCAAGGGCAGGGCTGGCACAGCATGTGGTGCTGGGGATCGAACCACGGTCCCTGAAGCCACCCAAGCCTTCCCAAGCAGGTGCTTTAGACCACTGAGCCATCCTGCTGGGCCCTCTATCTATCTATCTATCTATCTATCTATCTATCTATCTATCTATTTATTTATTGGCAGAACCCGGGATTAAACTCAGGTCCTTGAGCTTGCCAGGCAAGCACTTACTCTACTGAAATCCCCTGGCCCTAAAGTTAAAATTTTAAAAATTTAAACCAGGCACAGTGGCACACACCTGTAATCCCAGCACTGGGAGGTGGAAGTGGGAGGATTGACTCAAGTTCCAGATCATTCTGGGCTTCATAGTGACTGGCAAGGCCAGAGTGTACAAGACAGCAAGACTGTCTTAACCAGAAAACCAAATTCCAATACCTAATCAAATAAATTAACTGTTACCTCTGTGTATCAAGAGATTTAGACAAAGGAGTAGCAAGCTAAGGAAAGGACTGCAAGTATTAAAATTCTGAAATTTTACTCCACAGCAACACTGAGGTCCTCAGGACAAAATGTGAACTTCTCTGCTACCGTCTTTATCCCATTCTTCATTCAATATCATCTTTTCCATCTTATGGACAGACCTGCAACATATCTTCTTCACTCGGAGACATATCCAGGACATTTGTTTCTTGCAATCCTTCGCCAATAACTCCTACAATATTCTACCTCTTTCCTCCTTTTCCTCCTCCTCCTTGCTTCTACCATTTTGTCTTTTTGCTCCTCTTTCGTTGCCACCAGAAACACAATCTGTAGACCTCAGAGATTGTGCTATTACCTTCCAAGGATAATCCAAATGGAAAATGTTACTAATCTCAGAATTACTCCTTTAATGCAAAAGTTATCTAAAGCTATATTCTCTAAAGCATTACCTTTAGCAAAGAATTACTATGGCCTTTTCATATGAGGTCATCAAGATGAAAATGACTAAGACTACTTTGTAAGGGTTGGGGAGATAGCTCAGTGGCACAAGTGTCCACCTGGCAAGTATAAGGTCCTGAGTTCAATCCCTGGTACCACACATACACAGAAAGAGCTTAAGACTCTTTAAAAAAAAAAAAGACTCCTTTCTAAATGCTCAGACATTTTCACAGATTGGCTTACAACCATACAAATTGCCCTGTTTTGAGTGATGTGGTTCTGGCCAACAGTAGTTCACTATTTATGCAGTAGCTATTTATTTTAGGCAGTAGTTATACCTCTTAACAGACTTGTAATAACCACATCATTTTCAATACATTAGCAATCCTATTAATGGGCTGGGGGGATAGCTCCGAGGCACAAGTGCCTGCCTGACAAGTACAAGATCATGAGTTTGAACTTCAGTCCCACAAAAAAAAAAAAAAAAAATCCTATTAAAATAGTCTTAATCTATACAATCCCCCATGAATATATAAAAACTCAATAAGACAGTGCTTGCCTGGCATGCACAAGGTCCTGAGTCTACTCCCTGGTATGTCAGTATAATAATAATAAATTTCCTATATTCGAATGTTTTATAGCTATACACTCAAAAGGAAAACAAAGCAAAATCATATGCTTGGTTAAGGGGTATAGTTAGTCAAGCAGCAAAAAATGAAACAAAAATAGTGACATTACCAGTGTTCATTTACTACAATTGTAACTTTAGCAGCTAGTTCATGTTGACAGTGGCTGCTGGGGAACGGGAGCAAGCAGCTCTCTCTCCTCTGCTGTGTCAGCTCCTGCCCGCGTGCAGCCCCAAATGTTCGGTGTGTGTCTTACTGCTCCTTCCCACCACACAAACATCTCTGTGAAGCAGATAATAGGAAAGAACACCAGCAACAGCTCAACAAGCCAACGGCTCTCTCTTTGGGACACAAAGATTTCCCTTGTGCATGAAGAGAATAAGAAAAAAATAAGATTGCTTTTGAATGTTCCCTGAACACAAAAGCAGTCTCCTGGGTCAGGTGAACTGTGTGCATTTTTGTGCCATGTGCCACCTGTTTTAGGGTCCGAATCACCCAACTCCCACTTGATAGGTGCTCAAGTAGAAGTATCTGTTTGCCCTGTGGCTCAGCAGTGTCACTACCCAAACCCTGTCTTCTTGGAAGTTGTCTTCATAGGGGACTCCCTGAGCTCATCTTCTGGGACAGGAACACAGTTCTTATCTGTATTCTGTTCGTGACACACACACACACACACACACACACACACACACACACACACACACACCCTTTTTCCACAATGGGCAGAGAAAGAGCGCTCTGAACACAGCATTTCCCCGTCTTCCTTGGGTGTGGGGCCCCTGAAGCCTCCCACTTGCCTCAGCTTCTGTTTTCTGAGAATTCTCCCGTAAGGTGGTCCCATGGGGTCTTCACGGCCTCACTCTTCCTGCTGGTTGTGAACTTGGTCATACAAGAGGAGCTGCTGTCACCTGAGAGTAGTGCTAGGGCACTCTGGAGAGCTCAGAATGGTGTCACTGGCTAGTTGGGGCCACTGATTTTGTCATAGGTTGGATGGGTGTAGAAGTTTCCAGGCTGAGGCAAGTGTGAGCATCCCACTATGCAGTGTAGGCTGGCTTTGAAGTCACTTTGTAGCCCAGGCTTGCCTCGAACTCGCAGCAACCTTCCTGTTTGAGCCTCCCAAGTGCTAAGATCACAGGCATGCACTACCACCTGTGCCCAAAACCCTGGTTCTTGTGCCTGCACAAAGTCCAATGCTTCCACAAAGTAAATTCAAGGCTAACTTGAAACTGCATAGGAAAATTCTTATCTCAAAAAGATAAAAGAATAGGGTCCTGAGTTCAATCCCCTGTACTGGAAAAAAAAAAAAAGTTTTGTTTTTTTGAGATAAGTTCTTGCTGTGCAATTTCAGGCTAGCCTTGGCTTTGATCTCTGGGAATCCTCATGTCTTGACTTCCTAAGTACTGGGATTACAGGCAGGAGCCACTAAGCTCAGCTCAAAAACTAGGTTCTTACAGATCCTTGGAAGCATGGTTGATAGTTCATTCCTGTTTGCATAGTGAGGTCTCCTGAGGTGAATGAGGCAGAGAAGGCAGCAGCAGGACCTTGGCCTGGAGAGCCACGTGGTCTGAGGTAGGTTTCCCACACTCCAGAAATCAGTCTCAACAGGTCCACGTGCCTGACTCAGTTTCCCAGCTTCTGGAGTCAAAACAGAAAAGTTTCCTCTCCATACTGCAACTTTCTGCTTTGTCTTTTTTCTGTTCTTCCCTAAACTCAGTAGCTGGATTTTCCTACCAGCCACAGTCTTAGTGGGAGTGGAAACTGCCAGGGTTGAGGGTTCCTGGCACCACCTTCCCTGGACTTGCTGGAGCCAGCATGGCCCAGGAGGAGATGTGACAACCAGAAAGATCCCCAGGGACTGTGGCATGACCCCCAGGGACACACCAGAGTTTCCAGAGACCCAGCAGAACAGGGGGGGGTTAGGGCAAGAATCTCCTCTAACTCCTACAGAGCTATGAAAGTCATCAAAGGAATTCTGTCAGTGACACTCTAAATGTATCTTCTCTGTGGGATAGGCAGCCTCTGAGTTTTGAGGGGGAAAAAAAAAGCTGTTGATAACTTAGCCAACTGTGGTGTTGAGGGATTTATTCATCAAGGTATAATGAAAACTATAAAAAGTTTGAAAACTTTCAGTGACTTAGCAGGGGTTCAAGGTCCTCACTTTCTCACTTTGGTCCCCAGCACTTTTTTTTTTTTTTTTTTTTACACCAGGAAACAACTTCAGGACCTTGCCCTTGCCAGGCAGGCTCTGTGCTGCTGGGCTGTATCCCTGGGGTGATCCTCACTTTGTAAGCATCCTGAGTCTATGCAAGAAGCAGGCAGACACGCTGTGAACGCTACACTCACCCCAGGGTGGGTAATCTGCTTGCGGTTTAAGCGGGGGAAAGGGGCTTGTTCTTCCCCCTCTTGCTGCTGCTTTTTTTTTTCCTCCTCCTCCTCCTCCTCCTCCTCCTCCTCCTCC
>PVJA010036122.1:0-21303 GCA_004027025.1 Myocastor coypus | reverse complement strand
GTGGTCAATAAACTGATTCCAGACAGCATTGGGAAAGACATAGAAAAGGCTTGCCAATCTATCTACCCTCTTCATGATGTCTTTGTCAGAAAAGTAAAAATGCTGAAGAAGCCCAAGTTTGAATTGGGAAAACTGATGGAGCTTCATGGTGAAGGTAGTAGTTCTGGAAAGGCTACTGGAGACGAGACTGGAGCTAAAGCTGAACGAGCTGATGGATATGAACCACCAGTTCAAGAGTATGTTTAAGATCCAGATTTTTAATAGTGATAAATAAAAGTCCTATTTGTGGAAAAAAAATCTGGTAAGAATATAAGGCAGTTTAAACAACATTACTGTAATAGTACAGTAAAGAATGACAAATTTCCATATTTCAGTACTTGCTGTCTTTAGGCCTATTCTGCTTTTTCACTGCTACTAAGGAAACAGAAAATAACATATTACCCCTAAATAAAATCTCTACCAGGCATAGCAGTCATGCCTATAATCTCAGTTACTCAGAAGACAGAGACGGGATCACAAGTGCAAGCTCAGCCTGGACAACTTACTGAGACACCATCTGGGGGAAAAAAGGCTTGGAGATGTGGTTCAGTGATAGATAATGGAGTACGAGGAACAAGAGGGATAGGAGAAACAGAAGCAGTAGGAAGCCCTTTTACTTACCCTTCTTATTAACAAAAACTAAGGCACATATCTAAAGTTTTATAAGTAGCTTGGAGTCAAACTTACAAAATTGAATCACCAGCTCCATGTTCAATACAAATGCTGAGGCAGAATGACTACATAACATATCTGTGCAAATAAATAACCCTCAAGCTGGGCATGGTGTCTCATGCCTGTAATCCCAGCACTTGGGAGACTGAGGCAGGAGCATCAGTGAGAATTTGAGACCAGCCTGGGCTATAAAAGTGAGCTGAAAGCCAGTCTGAACTGAATAGTGAGACCCTGTCTCAGAAAAAAAAAAAAAAAAAAAAGGACAATAAATAAATAACAATAATAATAAAAGTAACCCCCAGGTATTGAACACACAAAACTTATTGAAAAACACATTCCTCAACTGTACAACATAATCATAAGGGACAAACCAAAAAAATTAATGATAATAAGTTATAACCCATAAGCTTAATTAAATCAAAGATATGGATAATACATGGCATCTCAAGGCCACATCAGAGAAAACCAAGTCTGTGAGCTTATTAAACCCATCAGGCAACAAACAATGCAAATCCCTCAAGGACAACATACACCAACACATCATCTCATTGGCCACTGGCCAGATAAACCACAAAGTTGGCAGGTGAAGAACCCTGGCTTTCTGCTGCCAGGCTTCAACTCTACTCCATCTCAGTGTTGGCACAGCCCACTCAAGCTGTCTGCCATTTAAAACTGGACTCTGAAACAACTCATGCTCTTTCAATAGGTCCTGTGTTAACCCTGGAAACTCAACCTGGTCTGTAATCTTATCTGGCTACCTATGGTGAGTTTTCACATCTCTGTGGGCTCCTAGTCTTCTGTAACCTATATATTATTTTATGAAGTGTGATGTGTGACTTGAGTTTCACAGATATTGCCAATTAAGATTGGAATAAAAGAATTTGTAACTGCTTATTTCATTGGATATCAAGTGAAACCTAGTACTCAGCAAGATATGGCTAACAAAATTGAATAGCTTGTGAACTTATTATTCAGTACAGTCTCAAAGAGGAGGTAGGAAAATCACAAGTTTAATTAAGACCCTGGGCAACTTATCAAGGACCTGTCTCAAACTTTTAAAACTTAAAAAGGGTTACAGGTATAGATCAGAGTGAAAGCTCTGTGTTCAACAGTTATATGGGGCAGAATGAGATGTCTGATATTGTGGAAATAGAGTACATGAATGTGTCTGGTCTATGTCAATAGCCTATCTTGCTCACAACATATACATGAAGCTCAATATTAGAAGAAATGGACTAAAATATCCAAAACATTTGCTTTGTCTGGGGCAGGAACTACTGTTTATTACAGACCTTACATTATTAGCTGACCTACAAATTTATGCATGGAATACATAAATTAAAAAAATATTTTGAACATCAACATTTCACTCAATCAGAAATAAAGCAGAAACATACTATAAAGTCATAGCCTTAAAAAGGTATTTCCCTATATTATTACTGTATTACTACTATACACTGGTCTAAGGAATGTCATGTTATCTGTTTTAGATAATCTTAGTTCAGAATTGATCTCTAATACTATTATACATTTAAAGCCCAGGATTCCCTGGAAGGCAGCTGATTTTATTACAGAAAGCAAAGGAAAACAATCATCTTACTGGAATATTTCATTGTTGCCAAAAAGCACAATACTCAAATATGCCTGCAGTAGTGAAAATTAAAAGATCAAATTTTAAAAGGTTGCCACTTACAAACTAGGTAATGTTGCATTAAACAATAATAAAGAGAAAATATATAAAATAAAAATAATACTTCTGTGGAAAGCCATGAGTCTATAACAACATAAAAAGCAGAACAAATATGTATTACATTAAAGAAAAGCATACACATGTTTATATATATATATATTTTTTTTTTTTTATTTTTATTTATTTATTTATTTTTTTTTTGGTCTTTTTGAAGAGACAGGGTCTCGCTATGCAGTTCAGACTGGCCTTGAGCTCACTTTTGTAGCCCAGGCTGGTCTCGAACTCACATCAATCCTCCTGCCTCACATGTTTATATTATTTGTAGCCAACAATGCAATTCTGTGCTATCTTCAAATTGACTAATTCATTATACCAAATCAGACAATAAAAAATTTCATAATGAATACCCTACTAGCATACTTTGCAGCCTTTAGTTGCTTGACTCTACAACCTAAAGGAAGATACAAAAAACAAGTATAGCTATGATTTACAAATAAAGCAAAATTCTATTAACTATAATGTGATACATTAATATAATTGGTTAAGTATATATGGCAATACATTTTATCATCAAGAAAATTTTGCTTGCCTTAAAGGATTGGAAGACTTTAGAAATTCACATGTATTAGTCTTGTAAATTTGTATTTATTATTATATTACACTGTTCCAATCAAACCCAAGGCATCAAATATACAAGGCAAGTACTCTACTGTTGAGTTATGTCTCTAGCCCTTACACTTATAAAAAAAAAATGAACTGTAATCTTTTAAATGTGTAAGAGAATCTGACTGCCTAAATTAGGTTTAGACTTACTTGGTTCATAAATAAGTCTTGGTGTATTCTTGGTACTTAAGAAGATTTTCTGTGTTAGACTTATGTGTGTTCCTTCCAGGTCTTTTAGGTACTTAAGAAAATTAAAATACAGAAGTTGCGGTTGTTAGTTTACAAACGGTATACAATGTTCAATGAAATTTAATACATTTTATAAACTGAGCACCAATCAAAGCACAAATGAACTTTAAAATTTTAACATAAAATTAGACATAAATGGAAATATTTCTAAGTATTTCTCAACATTTCACTGTGTGTAAAATATATTCCTAATAGATATTAAAATGTAGGATTATTTTTCATTGGATAAATTAATGCCCTCTTAGTTTCATTTCTAGGTATTTACCCTAAGGTTATAACATTCAAAAGAGAAAGTGGTATTACAGAATTACTTGTAATACTGAAAAATTTATATACAGAAAAGACATGATGGCATTAAAATAACTACATAGGTTCAGGATTAGCTGACTACTGGTCTGCCATCTGATTTTCTGAAGGAAGTTTTATTAGAACACAGTCCATTCATAGGTTTATATTCTGGCTTTGATAGCTTTCATACTAGAACTGCAGAGCTGAGCAGCTGAGTCAGCTAATGACCAACGAAAATTAAAACACTTACCACCTGACCTCACTGAAAAAGTTCATGGGCCTGATGTAGATAATACATCAGCATGAAAAGTATAGGATACAAAGCTGTTATGTGTACTGGTTAATGATACATTTTATTCACTTAAACAGAAACTATAGGGACAAAATTAGAAACTAAGGGTTGACCTACTAAAAATCACCAGACAGCAATACGTATTAATTATTGTAACTTTCCTACTAACCTGTTTTAAAACTGTCTCATTATTATTTCTTTTTCATTAAAATTAATAAAATTAAAAGAGAAAAGCAGAATTAAAAGAATAATAGGGGTTGGGGAAATAGCTCTGTGGCCTAAACACCTGCCTGGCAAGCATAAGGACCTGGATTTGATCCCTGGCCGTGCCAGCCCCAGTGTTGTTGGCCACTGAAACCAGGCATGGTAGCAGGAATCTGCAATCCCAGCACTGGGGAGGCTGAGACAGGAGAATCACTACAAATCCAAGCTGCATAGTAAGACTCTGTACCAAATAAATAAATACAACATTAAATAAATAAATAAAATGTAAAGTGCTGAAATAAATGAGTCTTAATTATTGTTTTTTCTTTTCTCACTTGGACATGGTTAAGAACAATGCAATTTAGAGTGAACTTTGAATAGAGGTTCTCCCTTTTCCAAACTGTGACCAAACTCCCTTTCCAAAGAAGGAAGCAGAACTCTGAAGATATTTCAAGCAAGAACACTGACAATTCTGGAAGTTGTTAATGTTAATTTGAAAATGCCTTGCGCAAGGATGTGCGTGCATGTGCATTGTGCATGCATGTGTGCGCGTGTGTGAAAATAGATAAACTACACTATTAGTAATTTCTGGTAACTTTAAATGTTGGAGTTCATGCTCTTCCTAACCCTATCCTCATATTTTCCAACACTCCACTTTGAAAGGATTTTACATTCTGCCCAATGATAAATTTTTGGTGTTGGTTATCACTGAAGGAATACCTAGAGAAGTAAGTTCCTAGTATATCCCATATAAAAAACAAAACAAAAAAAGAAACCCAAAAAACTGAAGTTTAGCAAATAAATACAAGTGATTTGACTGCTTTGAATTAGTTTGAAATTGAAACCTTTTGGTTTAAGGATGTTTAGCCTGCAGTAGGATATTGGAAAAGGGGGAACCTCTATTTAAAGTTCACTCTAAATTGCATTGTTCTTAACCATGTCCAAGTGAGAAAAGAAAAAACAATAATTAAGACTCATTTATTTCAGCACTTTACATTTTATTTATTTAATGTTGTATTTATTTATTTGGTACAGGGTCTTACTATGCAAGTTGTTAATATTAATGTCACTTGGAGCCATCAAGTGACAAAGTATAACATGGAAACCAAAATATGTTCTTAAATTATACTAGGACAGCAGTAGGGGCTGGGGAGATAGCTCCAAGGCACAAGTGCCTGCTGGGCAAAGTGCAAGGTCGTGAGTTCGAATCCTGGTCCCACCAAAAAAAAAAATAAATAAAATAAAATAAATAAAATAAAATACTAGGACAGCAGTATAGTCTTAGACAAGCTCATTATATTTTGCTTGGTAAAATAATTTAATAAAGCATTTAATTCTAGAGTAGAATCTAAGTAAGTCATCATTAATGGTTTACAGAGGGGCCCGGCAGGATGGCACAGTGGTCTAAAGCTCCTGCTTAGGAAAGCTTAGGTGGCTGCAGGGACCGTGGTTCGATTCCTGGCACCACATGCTGCACCAGCCCTGCCCTCAGGGCAGGCTGAGCCAGCCATAAAAATAAAAAAATAAACAAAAGTTCTGAAACAAGAAAAAAAAATTCTTTAAAAAAACAAATAAATAAAAAATAATGTTTACAGAACAAGAGACCTAACAACAAATAAAATTAACGACTGAAGGACAGGGAATGTTCAAGTACTTTCATTTCGGAAATGTGACGTTAAAAAAGATTTTAGATTTGCTACTTGTTCCAAGGTGGAATTTGTGTCAATAGGATACACAAAACACCTGTTTCAAATTTAACACAAGAACTGCTCAAAAACTGGAATAGGCTACTTTGCAAGAGGTAGAGCTTTCAGTCCCTATACCTGCTGAAGCAAGGGTAAAAGGACCACTTGCAAAGAGAATTCACAATTTCATGGAAGAGGAGAACAGTGCCAACCCCCAACAAAGTCTAAATCCCAAAGTCTGTCCCTGAGCCTTAGGAAATCCTTGTTTTTCAGTTAACAAGTTCTTGCTTGTGATGGGGATTACAACACGTTGCATTTCACAGGACCTTTTAGAGCTGAGGACAACTGAGGGCCAACAAATGCAGAAAGGCTCCCCACAGGTTACTTTCTCTGACTGAAAGCAGAAGCTTGTGAGGAGTGAAAATTGTCATTATTCTCTCCCTGGGAAGGTTTGTAGTGCTAAGATGAAAAGTTAGTACAAACAAACCTTCAGAAGACAATCTTCCATTTGTTCCCCCTTGTATTTACCTTCTCAGTTCACATGCTCTAGACACCTAAAACCCTTTTTTCTTGTTTTTTTTTTTTTCACAATTTACCACTCTTTTTAAAATGCTTCTCCTTTGGGTCGAACACTTCTTTTCTAGGAAGGCTTACATCATAAATGAAACATGCAAATGTCATATCAGTTTCAGAGGATAGAGGAAGAGGTTTTCCTCCCTCTTATACCTGTCTCCTTACCAGACTGGTTAGATGTGCCCACCAGCTCTGCAATGCTTGGGAGACTGAGATGGGAGGATGAGGAAACCTGGAAATCCAGAACGCCTTTGGCAACAAAGCAAAAAATCAGCCTGGTACAATAGCACAAAATTCTGGCACTCTAGTAGGCTGAGGCAGGACAGCAGGTTTAACCTCAGCATGAGCAACATAGAACAGTCAGGTCTCAAAAATTTAAAAAGGGCTAGGGATGAAGGTAAGGGGAAAGAGCCTTTGGGTTCAATACTCAGCAACATTGCAGCAGAAAGAAAAAAAAAAAATCCTTACCAGACTAGGAGCTCATCCTTTGTATCTCCAGGGCCAAGATGGATCTGACAATTATTAGTTATTTAAAGAACATTTATGCCACCAAGTCTGGAGTGAGGATAGTGAAATCAAACCCCAGTTTTGCCTTTGTTACCTGCGTAGGCAGGAAAATCACCTCATTTCTAATTTAGCCTTCTTACAGTTCCTGTCCTTTTCCCTCGCTCCCAGCAGGGTATCCTACAGCAGAAGGATACCTTTGTAAGTCACCTGAGTGGTCACAGTTCAGTAGAGGTGCATGGCCCACTCTCTGGGAAATGTCAGGCTTCAATTTAGATCCACAATGTCTGACAGATAAGGTTATAGTACCATTTAAACACTCAGGTGATTTAATGTACAGCAAAAGGTATCAATCTCACCAAGTAATTCTCTAGTGCCATTTACTTCAAATTTAGTGAGATTTAATTACATAGAGAATAAGAAAAACAGTAGCTTTGTAAGATAATAAAAATTCTCTTGCCGGGCATGGTGGCTCACGCCTGTAACCCCAGCACTCGGGAGGCTGAGGCAGGAGGATTGGTGCTAGTTGGAGACCAGCCTGGGCTACAAAACTGAGCTCAAGGCCAGCCTCAACTGCATAGCAAGACCCTGTCTCAAAAAGACAAAAAAGAAAAAAAAAATTCTCTTTACAACAGAATGGGAAAGGATAAAATTAAATGACAATTCATTGGATCATAACCCTCTGGTACTTCATCAAGGCGAAGTTTCCACCAAAGTTGCTTGACAGTCTCTTAGACACCATCTGTATAGCTCAGGGGTAGCCGGCAATAGAAATACTAGTGCTTTCACAAGACATTAGGAAAATAGAAAAAAAAAATCGATTTTTCTTTTCAAAATCTCATTTTGTTCCTGTGACATTACATTTGTGTAGACACATAATAGGGCCGCAAAAAGATAGCTAGGTACACAAAAATCCTGGCCCAACGTAAAAATCGGTTTCTAAGAACTTGAAGCTCCGTCCACAACCCGTTCCAGACCTCGGGGGTAAGCAGACAAACTAGAGCGCCTCAAGTCTCAGGGTTTGGGTTCAACTCCGTGGAAGTGAGCACGACAATCACGACCGCGGATGTGGGTGCGACCACCTCTCACTTCGGAGCCGACCCGGCCCCAGGCTACCTCCAACGCGGCCTGGGGCAGGACCGCTGTCCCCACCCAGACGCCTTTGTTGTAGTTACCCCCGCGGCCCGCGGCGAGGGGTGCGGACAGACCCAGAGCTTACGGAGAGGAGAGCTGGGGGCCCGCCCGGCGCGCCTCGGGACCTCCGCGCAGGCTTCGCGGTACCCACCCCGAGTGCTCTCCGCTCCCAGGGCTCGGAGACCGCAAACGGATGCCGAACGCGTGGGAGGTTACGGCAGGCTCGCCCCGGACAGAGACCTAGAAGGGGGAGTAGGCGCGACGCTCACCTGGGAGCCGGGGCGTTCGCGGGCCCGGTCACACGCACAGGCACACAGGCGCGCTCCCGAGCGCCTGCGCGCGCCTCCCGTAGAGCGCGCACGCGCGCGAGTCCCGAGAGCTGAGCCGGTCGTTTCCGGGGGCGGAGCGAGCGGAAAGGGAAAGGGAGTGGGGGCGGGGGCGCCGGAGCCGGAAGCTGCGGGGAGCGCTCTTCGGAGGACCAGGCAGTTGGTTTCAGCTCGGGGCTCCCAGGCGCGGGAAAGGAAGATTAAGACAACTGTTGCTCGGAGCGCGGTCGATGTGTTTTACCTCTTCTATCCACTGTGCTAGGAGTAGTTTTAGTTTTCGTTATTTGGTAGAGAAAGCTGTTACGGTTGTTCTTGTAATCCCTTACTAAGACGACAATAGTGATAACGTAAAGATATCGTGTGGCGTTTTAATATCAGCAGAATTCACTGGAGACTGTTCGTGTTCTTAGTATGTTCTGTGGACGAAGATCTTGCTAACAAATTGAAAAGTTTGCGCCAGCAAGCGAGCACGGGTGCCAGGGTTCGATCCCGGGCCTGTCCGGCTTGCTGTGCCGGCCCCGCCCCGCCTCCCGGGCGATTTGGGATGGCACTTGGGACTGGGCGTGGTGGCGGCCCTTAATCCCAGCTCCTGGGAGGCTGTAAAAACAGGGATTAATAGGAGACTGATCTAGTAGTGAGATGTAATCTAACTGGAAAATGGTATCTACTGAATCAATATGTTTTTGTTTTTTTTGAGATGGTTTCGCTATGCAGTTCAGGCAGGCCTTGAGCTCACTTTTGTAGCCCAGGCTGGTTTGGAACTTCCATCGATCCTCCTGCCTCAGCTTCCCAAGTGCTGTGATTACAGGCATGTGCCAACACATCCGGCTTACTGAATCAGTATTAGAAACTTTAACTTCATGTTGCACTTAGGTATACCGTAGATGTGGTTGACTAATGCTACGCCTAAACGTCCACTTCTTTATCCCAGAAACACACTATGTTATCTCATTTGGCAACCGCGAAGTTTTCAGATGTGATTAGGACAGAAATGGAAAGATTAAACCTAGATTATCCAGTGGGCACATTGTGTAGCCGCAAGAATTTTTCTAAGAAGGGAGGAATGAAGTTCAAGATCACCTAGGCAAATATAAAGTAGAGACAGTAATCCAAGGAATTCGAGCAGCCTCAGGAAGCTAAAGTGGGAATTTTCATTCCTGAAGAAGGAACACAGGCCTGCAGATACCTTGGTTTTAGATTTCTGACTTCCAGATCACAGTCCAATAAATTTGTGCTGTTTTAAACTTTTAAAGTGTGGTCATTTGTAATGGTAAAAGTAGGGCACTAATATAGTAGGTACACAATAGCAGGGCACTCGTGTAACAGGTATTCATGAAAATATAAAGGAAGTACAGATTTAGCCATATATTAAGGAATCCCAGTAAAGAACTTTAAACAGTGCATTTTTGTATTTCTTGGAGCTTGTACAATCAACAAGTACAGTACAGAGAACCATTTAGCTGTTGGTTTTGTTGGTTAAAAGATGAGTGAACTCAATTCTTTTTGATAAAACCATGTAGATACCAATTCTCAGGGACAGAAATCTCGTGGTCAAAAGTTTGCTATTCAAAGGACCTCACTAAATTCTCCTGTAAAGATATATGAGCTGGATGCCACAGGCCTGTAATCCCATCACTGGGGAAGATGAGGCAGGACAGGCAGGATTTCAAGGCCAGCAGCCTGGGCTATATAGTCTGTTAAAGCCGGCCTAAACTACACAGTGAGATCCTGTCTCAAAACAAAAAAAGATATTCAGATGACTAACAGCACAAACAAAGATGTATGTACAGCATCACTAAGAAAATGAAAATCAAAAATCAATGAAGTATTTTGATATAGGGGAAACTTTCAACATGCTAAATGTCTTGTATGAGTTTGTATTCTCTAAAATGAAAGAATGATTTTTAGGAACAGAGGTTATGAACAGAATATATTTATAGGGGCAAAGAAAGCTTTTATCTGACAGAAGGGATCTCAAGTAGGTTGCCAAAGACCCTGACTTTCTATTTTTTATAGAGCAAATGTATGACATGAGGTGGGCCTAAGGTGGGCAAGAGGTGGCATCAAATGGGGAAGCAAGTCACAGTATGAAAACAGAACAGAGGCTTTTTTTTTTTTTTTTTTAACAGGGGGTTGAGTTAGTGGCTCTTTCTGGCTCTCTTTCTTAAGGTGATGATTCCTATTTAGAATATTAGTCCCTGATGTTTATCCTTAGGAAGTATGTGGGTGGGTGCATTTGGTTTTTTCTTTTTTTTCTTTCTTTCTTCCTTCCTTCCTTCCTTCCTTTCTTTCTTTCTTTCTTTCTTTCTTTCTTTCTTTCTTTCTTTCTTTCTTTCTTTCTTCCTTTCTTTCTACAGTCTTGCTATGCAGTTCAAGCTGGCTTTGAGCTCACTTTGTAGCCCAGGCTGGTCTCAAACTTGTAACAAACCTCTGACAGGCAGAAGAGGTCCCAAGTGCTGGGACTACAGGTGTGTGCTACCAAGCCTGGCTTCTTATTTTATCTTGTATCTTGAGGTCTGGCCCACATCAAAGGTCTGTCATCTCTCCCACAGTTATATCTTCTGCACTGGTTCTTCCAGGGCATAACCCTATTTAACTGCCTATAATATTTTATCTAACTTAGTTGCCTATAACCGTTTCACCCCCACCAACATGTCTATCAAAAAGATACTCCTTGAAAAATTAAATAACAGAAAATACACGGATTGGCAAGAACAGGCAGGGATTGTATCTCTTGTGCACTCTTTGTGGGAATATAAAATAAGAATAGTTGCTATGGAAAATACTGAATTATGTAACCCATCAATTTTACTGTAGGCTATATACTCAAAATAATTGAAAACAGCATCTCAAACATATCTGTATGCTCTTATTCATAACAGCATTATTCATAATTACCAAAAGGTAAAGACAACAAGTATCCATTAATAGATGGACAAAATACACACACACACACACACAAATGGAATATTATTAAAGCATAAAAAGGAAATTCTGATATATGCTAAAATGTAGATAAAACTTACAAAGTGAAATAAGCTAAATGCAAAAGCACAAATATTATGTGTATACTTGTATGAGATTACCTAGAATAGATTCAGAGAAATAATGCAGATTGATAATTCCTAGGGCTTGAGGGGATGAAAGAATGTGGAGTTGTTCGATGGCTACAGAGCTTCAGCATGGACTGGTTAAAAAATTTCTGGACATGCATAGTAGGGAAGGTTATATAACAAAACAAATGTATTTAATGCTGCTCAACTATAAATACAAATATATTTGAAATGGCAGATGTCATATTGTGTATATTCTATAATGAAAAGTAATTTTTAATGTTTTATATCTTCAAATGATTTGGACTTTAAAAAATAAAAATTAAAAAAAAAATGATTTTGGCTCTTATTGCGGTGAATTGGTCTTGCCCTTACTATCGCAGTCTTTCAAACTGCTATTGGCACAAGTGCCTGCCTAGCAGGAGCAAGGTCATAGGTTCAAACCCTGGTCCTACCAAAAAAACAAAGCAAAACAAAAAAAATGTCCTTCTAGCTTAGTAGGTACACTTAGCAGATAGGTTACTAGTCAACCATGCTCTGCTCCAGTGTGCTTTTCCAAAAATCCATTATTTCTCAATTCTTCAACCTTGACCTATTAGCAGTTCACCCCCACTGCAAAAAGAGCAGCCTCAACTAAACTGAACACCTAATAAAGACCATGGAAACCATGCCTGGTCTCACTCTTTGGGCTTTTATCATCCTGGTGCCCCTTTTAACTAAAATATATATTTTGTCTATGTTTATTCTGTCATCATACCCTAGGATCAATGGTCCTAGGTCAGTGCACTATAGTAAATGTTGAGGCCACATCTCATCATCCATTGTGCACTGACTATATTTTTCTTTGCTTATGACAAAATGAAGTGAAATAGGTAGATCAACTCAAAAGTTTATTAGCCAGTGCTTATTTTGGACATATTGGCTAGCAAATAGTCACAGTTTATTTCCTTTATAATTGGATATTGCAGTCTAAGAGACTTTGTAATGTTTTATGTTTTATTTCTGGAAATATTAGAGTTAAATAAAGTTAAACTATATGAATAGAATCTCTATTGGCAAATTCTCAGCTGGAAAAAATAGTTCTCTATTATCTCCCTAAACCTATCTTCACTCAAACTCTTTCTTGTTTCCTAAGTAGATGGGACCAGATTATGAAGATTATCAATACCAGAGACGAGAAATCTGAACTTTAACTTATTTGCAGTAGTGAATCACTGTGATTGGGGTAAGTGGCCAAATAATCTATCAGAAACTGTCTAATACAGTCTGTCAAATTGTGGTAAGTCATTAAAGTAATACAACAAAAACCCCACAAGAGGCTGTCCCTTTATTTACTGCTGGATAGGCATGTCATTTGGCAATGGGACATTAGCAAATGTTGAAAAGCAACAGTTTAAAACAATTTATACCTGCACATCTTTGTGATTGTCCTCTGAAGAGGTAAAATTAAGACCTTGGAGGATAAGAATACAGAGAGCTAAGAGAAACCATCGCAACAGAGATTCGATAAACCAAGCAGCCCCTAACCTTTGTGTCAGCTGCCCATAGCTTCATTGGTGACCCTGAAGGGAAGATCAGAACTACCTGCTTGCCCCCAGCCCACACTGCTGACTGACAAGATTGTAAGTAAATAAGATGGCTATTGTGGGGACTGAGGTGCAACAGTACATAACAACACAGTATTTCCCTGAAATACTCTAAGGTCAACACTTAGAGAAATTCAAATTATCCTTTTTGTAATCAATTTTTATTGATTCTTAATCTTGAGATTAGCTAATTTAGTTTTCAATTTTTTTTCTCTGTAATTGTTTCTTTTTAAAGATTAATACATGGGAGGGAGGCTGAGTCAGAAAGATGGCAACTTTGACCCCAGCCTAGACCACTTAGCAGTTTAGAGACATCCTGTCTTAAAATATAAAATAAAAGAGGGGCTGAAGTGCAACTCATTGCAAAAATCCTTGGTATACTCCTGTCTTGGTTACTTTTCTCTTGTTGCTGGGACAAATACCCGACACTCAAAATGAAGGAAGGAAAGGTTTATTAGCTCACAGTTACTGGAGGTTTCAGTAATGTGGGCTGGCTCAAGGCTGAGTGGAATAGGGCTGGGAGCATCCAGTTCAGGACGGTGGAACAGCAACAATCGCAACACAGGCAACCGACCAAACGGAAGCAGAGAGCAACAGCGTGAGCCTGTTTCTCTGTCTCTCTTTTTAAATTACGTCAGGCTCTCTGCCTTAGCCTATCCGCCTTAGGCTACACCCATTATCCCAGAAGTACTTAAAGCACATAATCCCAGGAATCATGGATCAAGTCTTAAACTCTAGATCAGTACTAAATCACATAATCCCAGTGGATCATGGATCAAGTCTCAATCTATAGAAGTCCCCGTCCCATGACTGCATAAGTCTTTGGGGGGACAACTAGATATAAACCATAACAAGTCCCAAGTAGACCCCTCCACAAAAAAGAAATCTAAAATATAATGCAGAGGTATTTGGGCCTATTTTCCATTATACATGAATCAAACTCAGTATAACTGCTATATGTTCTAAAATTTTATTCCAAGGTAGATCTTCCTCTATGCAGTACTACAGTATGTTTCCTTCAAATTTTAGCAATTTACTATTTCATTTTATGGTATTTTATTATTTCCTTTTTGAAGTTTGACAATAATTTCATCCTCTCTCTTTTTCCCTCCCCTCTTTACCCTTCCTTATTTATTTATACCTCCTTATGTAGGTGCTGGACTTTGCAGAAATTAATTGAATTAATAGAAATTAATTGATTTAAGTCTTGTTCTGGTCTTACAGTAAATTACTAAAAGACTAAAATTCTATCTACCTCTTTTGACTCATATCAGTGTTTTTATTCACAAAGTTCCCCCCCAAGTTGTCAAAGGCAAACACTAGTTTTTCTCTTTAGTGCTATGATTACCTTTAAGGTGGGCAAAGGGGCCTAGGAAGGTGTACCACACACTCAGACAAAGGCCAGGTGTTATGGAACTGCTTACATATCCAGTATTTTTAAATTATGATATTTTTACCTCTATATTTTATAATTAGGAATTAAGGCAGATGTCATTTTTATCTTAGAAAGAATAATTACCATAGCCTTAGAAAGCATCTAGTTACAGCATGTCAGAATGCCCTTGACAATATAAGTAGGGCATCCTTATTTAACTTTCCTGTTAGGACTCAGTACTGATTAGTGGCAAGGACACCTGGATGCTAGTTTAAAAACTGATTTAGGACCTTACCTCCCTAAGTAGCTTCTGGTCCAAGCCCTTTAGCACTTTTATCCCATTATCTTGGTCTTCTCTCAGGGTTCCTCAGATGATGCACAGAGTAGAAGATCAATTACTATTTGTTAAGTAAATGTACAAAGTGTTGGTGCTGACCCAGCAGCATTATAACATGTGCTTTGGGACAGTTTCCTATAATTTCCTCAGTTCTGCATTACTGCTGAGAACAAGGTACTGCTGTACCAGAAAGATCATGGTACTGAATTGTAGTACTCAGTAAAGGTCAAGCCAGTTTCCTTTTTACTAATTCAAGTTACAATCACATGACATTTGTCAGGCGACCAGCTAAGGTGCTGCTATTCTCACATAGCTGCACAACTAAACACTGTTAAACATGGAACACAGGTCTTAGGCTCTTGGACTTAAACATGGTTTTAGCTCCTCTGTGACAGCAGGTAGCCAAATTATAGTTTCCCAGAAATATTGTGGCACAGCAGTTAAATGTATGAGTTTGAAGTTAGCCCATATGGAGTGATAACCAAATTCTAGCTCTCATATTCATTAGCTTTGTGATGATGAACATGTTAATTTGCTTCCTGTTCCTCAGTATGTTCATGTATTGATGGAAATAATATCTATGTTAAGGGTGGTTATGAAGTCTGCTGAGTGTTTAAAACAGTATCTGGTACACACTAAGTGCCCAGTTACTGTTATTGTGAGCTATGAATTTACATTGGAAAGTGCATAAAGCCTTCAGTATATAGACCAATGATGACAAACACTTTAGAGCTCTCAATGATAAAGCACGCTGGGCATGAGTGCCACAGGTTCAACGCTGCTGATATGGATCCTAGCATGTAGGTAGTCACAAATACTGATACTATTACTGGTAGTAACAAGCTACTATACTTTGAAATAATTTGGATTTGTGGGGTACATTTTGAGGGCCCCAAAGAAATGAATACTATTTTATAGGCAAGAGAGCTCCTTCAAAATCAGTTATACTTTTTTTTTTTTTTTTTAGATGAAAGACAAAGGAAAGGATTACCAGGACAGTAATTACTACTTCTTTTGATGTTATCACCTTGCATAGCATGGCAATAAGGTTATTTATTCATTATTATTTTGACTCACAATATATGACACAATAAAGTATCCCATGAATTCTGATTCATATTTAAAACAAAAAACTTTATGACAAGTTGAAGCACCTGCTTAGGAAAGCTTAGGCGGCTGCAGGGACCGTGGTTCAATCCCCGGCACCACATGCTGAGCCAGCCCTGCCCTCAGGGCAGGCTGAGCCAGCCATAAAAATAAATAAATAAACAAAAACAAAAAATAAAAATAAAATCCATGTGCCATTCCAAGAAAATTTATCATGAAGGCATTGAATGAATATGTTGGTGAACCATGTGAGTGAGTGTGTGTGTGTGTGTGTGTGTGTATTTATTTACTTATTTATTTATAAATAAAGACACTGGAGACCAGTGTCTTTTGAATAATGATTTCCTGGGTAATACTTGGTTTTAGAGAATAAAACACACTAAATATTTTAGCTTACTTTGTGTGAATATTGATGTTTTACTTTGTCAAAATTATTGTACGCAGCTAAATTAGATAGAAATATTATAGGCAGTCAGAAAGAGTTAAGCCCTCAAAGAGACTATCAGAGAGACAGATGCTCATGCTGTGGGCCAGAACTAAAGACCAAAGATCCAATGAATGTTTACCTCGCTAAAGATACGCATCCAAGATTGATCCTTGAGGAAGAGTCACTAATGCAACCACTACTAGCTGGCTACTAGGTAAACTCCTGTTCTGTATTCATGCCCACTTGCTACATGACTGACTTCCCCATTTGGTCCTGGATTTAATCAATTTTATCTGAGAAATGGGGCTTGTAATTTCACTGGTTGATCATAGTACCTGCATGGTTTTACTCTATAAAAATCCCTGGAAGAGACAGCTTTCAGGGGCAACCCACTCGGGTCCCCCTTCGGCCCCTATTTTGGACAGAAGCTTTGTTTCCCCCGGTAAATATTTTGCTTTTAACCTCTGTTTGTTCTGAAGTTCATTCTTCAGTTTTAGAGAATATGAATTCATCCCAGGTACCTTTCAGGTCATGTGTTTCATTCCTCTATATCAAAATGACAGAGTAATAATACAGATGGAATGGTTCCTTACAGAAAAACACTGTATAGTCATGGTATCTGAAAATTTTTTTAAATATTTTCCTGATATGATCCGTGGAAAGGAGAATATAAATACATTTACTGGAAAACAATAAAGTGTTAAAATACTGAAATTTGTTATTGGAGTGACATGGACACAGCTCCTAGGCTGCCTGTTGTCTTTAAATGCTTTCCATGTGCTTATCTTTACTTTTCATGCTTCCTTCATTATACTTTTTTCTTTTAATTAGCAGAATAGATTTATTGGGGGAAAAGAAAGGTCCTGTCAGAGAGAGGGAGAGAAGTGGGTGGTCCCCTCCTTCTTTGATTCTTGAGTGGAAGCCTTTTTTTTTTTTTTTTGTGGGACCAGGGTTCATACTCACAACCTTGCACTTGCCAGGCAGGCACTTGTGCCACGGAGTTATCTCCCCAGTCCCCCTCCTTCTTTGATTCTTGATTTGCCCTTGATTTTTTTTTCTTTTTTTTTCCTTCAGACCCAGGGATTGAATCCATGGCGTTTTCAGTTAGCTACGTCTCCAGACATTTTTTTTACTTTTTGAGACATGGTCTTTGCAAAGTTGCTGTTACCTAGGCTGGGCTTGAATTAGACATCCTTGTGCCTCAGCTTCTCAGAGTGCTGGCATTAGAGGCATACACCACCATACACAGCTCACATTTGAAAAAAAATCTCTTCAGAATTCCTTCTATTACAATACACATCAAAATACATCTGCGGCCTTATTGGTCTTGGCGCTACTGTAATTGTTAGTATCTACGTAGACATTGGCAGCTGTCTTCTCATCCAACATCCTCCCTACAATACCGACTGGGACCATGATAGACAAGGCAAATATGTACTCCACACAGAAGTTGGACCACTCCTTTGCGTGGGTACCAGCAGTTTTTGTGCAGAACACTTGGCAACAAAAATATACAATTGGAGGCAATCCGACTATGGCAGTTGTGTATATCCGCTGGCACCAAGCTGACTTCTTTGGGCCAGCTTGGTGGCTATTTTCTATTTATTTATTTATTTATTTAATTAGAAAATCGCGGGCTGCATTTATTCCTTCGTAGTTATTTGATTCCTTACCTTAGAGCCATTGGGTGGGAAAAGGAGGTTTTAGTGCAACAAACTGTTATGAGGGCTAGGGACACAGCTCAGTAGGTAGAGGGCTTGTCTTGCATGCACAAGGGCCTGATTTCCTCAGTACCACCAAAAGGGGGGAAAAAAAGGAAAGCTTATGAGTCAGGGTCAAAAATGGGTCCTGTTTAACCACCAGGTGAGAACAAATAGAAATTTTAGGGCGTGTAAGAACATTAAAAACGTGCAGGTGATGAGCAGAGGGAGACAACTTGAGGGCTCACCAGAGTTTAGAATTACCAATACCTCGGACACCTGCAGCGACATTTTCCATCATCAGACGGCCACCCAGGAGCGAAGTAGGCAATCGCGGGCGAGAGCGCGCCCCGCGATTGTTTACCGCCGCGCGGCCGCCCCGCCCGACCCCGCCCCGCGACGTGGGTGGGCGTCGGGGCGGCACCTCCCGGCTGTCACTCAGCGGGCTCCGCGGTCTCCGCCCCCGGCCCGACAGGCACTCGGGCCGCCCCCGCCCCCGCGCGCGTTAGGCCTCGCGGGCTTCAGTCACAACACGGCTGGCCGCCCGGGTGCACCTGGCCGGGCGCCGGCGGGCGGGCTCGGCGGCGTCTGTGGGAACCGTACCCTCCGAGGGCCCCGGCGAGGGCATGAGCGCGGGCCCCCCGGGCCTCCCGAGCCGCGGAGGAAGCGGCCGGGCGCGGAGCCGCCGAGCCGAGGCCACCGTCCAGAGCAGCTCCGGGGGACCGCGCGGCAGGAGATGAGCCTGTCCTTGGCGTCCCAGGCAGCAGCATGCACCCGGATGCCACCGACAGCCGCGGCGCCGGCCTCAGCTCCGGCACCGGCGTCCGCCCTGCCCCGGGCTCGGCGGGCGGCTGGAGCTGGCAGGCGCCGGTGGTTGTGGCCGCGCTCGCCGCGGTGGTCCTCTCCTTCTTGGGGCCTGGCTCCTGGGCTGCGGCGGGGGGCGCGGGGCCGGGCACCGTGGCGCTGCGGCTCGGCTTGTACCTGAGCTGCGCCGCGGCCGCCTTTCTGCTGGGGACCCTGGTCGCCCTCGCCTGCCGGAGCCCGCGCGCTCCGCCGCCGGACTTCGCCGCCGCCTGGAGCCAGCTGGCCGCGACCGCTCGCCGCCCTCTCGGGGTGAGTACGGCACCCCGCTTCCTGCGCGACCTCCCACCCGCTCCCGGGACCCTGCCAGCCGCGGCTCTGCCCTCCCCCTCGGCCAGGTCCCTCCCTCCAGCCCCGGGGCTGGGGGCTGCGGAGCGGTGCGGCGGGGGAGAGTCTCTGGAGTTACTCATCCTCGGTCACCATCTCTACCGCCGAGCGAGGTTGTCACGTCTGTGCTGTTGCTGTGCGCTGGGCGAGTGCCGGGAAGAACCCTGAGCGACATCCGCTGTGTCGGCGCCTGGCTCAGCCCGGGCGAGACCAGTTGTTTTGAGGAATGGTCTTCCGTGGGAAGTAACTTCCTGACCGTTTACCGCTGAGGAAACTTGGTTAGCGCCCCCACACCCCCTCCTGGCCCGAGCCGGTGTACGACTCACAGCATCGCCCTCTCTTCCACCATGTTGCTAAGTAGCCGGTACAGCTCTGGCTGGTGTCTGTGATGAAAAAAGGGGACACCAGTACTACTTTTGCTTACAAAGAAAGGAAAGCTGTCTTTAGTAGGGTCGGGGACGTTAGAGCTGCGGTTAGGGAAGATAGGGAAGAACAGCTTTTGAAATGAGGTTTTTTCCTTCCTCAAATACACTACTTTCCTTATCTCTTGTCTGCACATAAACCTTTTAAATGAACTTAAGTCTATGGTAGCTTGACCGATCACGTCTTCCCAGAATGACACCATCATTAAGCTGGTATTGTCCAAGCACTTTGGGGTCAGGGAAGTGGCAGTGTGCTTCCTAAGAATGTTAAAATGACTTTGTCCACAGGGTTTCTGCTTATTCCTTTTTAGAAAAGCATACCATTCTTCGCCAGAATTACTCCTCCCGAAGTGTACTAGTTTAGTTTGCTGGAATAATGACTGAAAGATTGTAGGCAAGGCAGGCAGGCATCCATTAGTTGATAAATAATTCAGTGTTAACAAGGGATAAGAAACTCTTGTTCACATAAATATTCTCAAAAATTAGTAATGTTTATGTCTCAAAAATATTCATTTAGCTGTCTCAGTTTTTTCATGTTTAATTTATCCCTAGTTGATGAGCAGATGTGTTTTCTTTTTCTGGCAGTGATAAGTTCCCTTAGATTTTAGCTCTTTACAGGATACCCTAGTAATAAAAAACATACCCTAATAATATTGTAAGAAGTTGTAATTCATTTTGTACAATTTTATTGAGCGGCTTGTATGAACCAAGTCCTCTCTGTATTTTGGAAGTTGGAATTGAAACAAGGCACAGAAATCCTCCTCTCTGGAGCTTATTTTCCAGTGGGAGATCAGATGTTAAATAGTGAAGTGGTTATAAATGCTTGTGGAACAAAAAGTGATTATGAGTTAAGTGGTTAGGTGTGACTAGTAGGTGGGGGCGAGAACTTTAAAAGGAGAGGTTAGGGTCAAAGGGAATTTCTGGTCACCTCTGAGGACGTCCAAGACTTACTGGGTTAACACTCTGCTTCCTAGAAAATACATTCTCCCAAATGGCCCAGGACACCTGTGCCACTGAGTAGGAAGAACTTGTCATATCATATTGAGAGGTGATTTTATATAAAAATTAGAAAAAATAGTACTTTATAAAGAAACCAGAGAAGTGAAATAGCATGTATAATCTGATATGTACTACTCAGAGATTTCAGATGAGAGGAAATATAGTCTGAGGAAAGTAATTATTGGTCATAGGAACTTGGGTTCCTACATTAGCTGTAAGTAAAAAAAAAAAAAAAAAAAAAAGTAGCAAATTACTTTCTAAAGTTATAGGGCCAGCAGTATAGCTCACCACTGGACTAAGTGCTTGCTTAGGGAAGCTCAGGGGCTAGGGTTCAATTCCTGGCCCTGCCTGTTGTGCCAGCCCTGCTGGCCCTGAGCCACCGATGGAGGCTGGGTATGGTGGCACACGCCTCTAACCCAGTACTTGGGAGGCAGGAAACAGGAAGATCACTATGAGTCAGAGCTGTGTAGTGAGACCCTGCACAAAAAAAGAAAAAGAAAAAAGAAAATAACATTATATATTCCTTAGAATTGGCCTGCATGTTATTCATACAAAATTCTATTTTCAGCCGGGCGTGGTGGCGCATGCCTGTAATCCCAGCACTCGGGAGGCTGAGGCAGGAGGATCGGTGCGAGTTCGAGACCAGCCTGGGCTACAAAAGTGAGCTCAAGGCCAGCCTGAACTGCATAATGAGACCCTGTCTCAAAAAGACAAAAAAAAAAAAAAAAAAAAAAAAAAAAAAAAAAAAAAAAAAAAAAAAAAAAAAAAAAAAAAAAAAAAAAAAAAAAAA
>PVJA010036121.1:0-21316 GCA_004027025.1 Myocastor coypus | reverse complement strand
AGGAGCCAAGGGTTCAATCTCTGAGCCTACCTTTCTGGCCCTGACTCAGGGTGAGCAGAGAAGGCAATTGAGACAGGTATGGTGACATGTGCCTGTAGTACCATTCTTGGGAGGTTGTAAACAAGCAGATCACTATAAGTCCCATCCAGCAGTGAGACCCGGAATACCCTGTAGACCCCTCCTTAAAAAATACAAAATAATAATAATAATAATAATAATAATAATAATAATAATAGTAATAATAATAATAGAAACAGTGCCTAAGTGATGATTCTTTAGACTGAAGAATCTAATTTTCTCTTCCAGAAAATTAGTACACTTGAGCATTCTCTAAATTCATCATTCCAAATTTTGAAACATTTATATACATGTGTATCCATGGACATACATTTAAAATTTAACTATCTATGGAAGTATTAGCTTATATTTATTTTATTTACCCAAATGTTTATCAGTTTCTATTATCAGTATCATTGCTTTTTGAACTTTTGACTTCAACCTCTTATTTTCCTTGTTGAAGACATTCATTAGTGTTTAATTTAGTGTATGTTCACCACTTACAAATTCTATTCTTACTTGTCCTGAACTCTTCAAAAACATCACACTCATTTTTTGAAGGCTATTTTGGATCAATATAGAATTTGAGAATGACATTCATTTTCTTTACAATTAAAGCTACTATAAATTGCTAAAAGAAATTAAACATCTTGTTATTGATACAAATGTAGATAAAATGGAAAAATCCATAATTAATTTTTTCCACATTTAGGTTAAATATAATTCAAAATTTTAGCAAGTTTATAAATTATAAACTAATTTTTAAATTTATATGCAAATGCTTATAGCCTAGAAAAGTCAAAGCAATTTTTAAACAGAATAAGAGTTCTGTTTAAGGTGATAACACTATATAAATACAAAATTCACTCTACAGGTATATAGTAAGGAATATAGTACAATAGTCATAAGGACAACCTTGCAAGACATAAAACAGAATGGAGTCTAGAAATAGACCTATACTGTGTGGTCAACAGATTTTAAATGAGTACATACATACATATGGATGATAAGCCCAAACTTTTTCATAATAAAATAAAAATTAAATCCGAATAGGCGTAAGCCCAAAATATACAAGTTGCAGAAAAAAAAATATAGAAGAATATATATATGACTTTGAAGTAGATAAACAATCTATGGATTTACAAAAGGCATAAACCACAAAAGAAAAACCTAGTCGAAACAATGAATGTAATCAAAATTAGAAACTTTATAATACTTCTAAGAAAATTAAAATTTAAAGTATAGAATAAAATAAATTTTGGATTGCATATATCTCACAAAAATTAATGTAGAATATATATGTATATTTCATATCTCATTAAAAATCAACTCATTTTTAAAATAACAAAAGATTTCAGTGACCTATAAATGTATGGAAAATATCAATTATTAGTCATTAGAAAATTGAAGTGAATCAAATGACATAATTACATAATTGTAAAACTTTACATTAAGACAGTAATAAAAACACAAACTTTCTACACATTGATAACAAGAACACAAAATGATACTATCATTTAGCAGAACAACCCAGCAATATTTTATAAACCTCACCATACACTGGCTTTTCAATTTTTATTTTTTTAATGAACAATTTCACCATTAGTTTTTTACCAAACAAAACGACAAACAATATGTTCATGCCAAAATTTACATATTAACGTTTCCATAAAATTATTATTTATAACTGCTGCAAACTGAATAAATGTCAGTGTCTATCAACAGGTGTGAAGATAAGTAACCTGTAAGACAGCTACAAAATAGAATTATGCCACTAAAGAAAAATGGGATCATCATAAATGAAGAGATAGATGAGTCATAAAGTATGCTGAGTGGAAAAAGGGACACACAAAATAATACATAGTATAAGATTTGAAAACCAGGAGCTGGGGAGATGGCTCCGAGGCACAAGTGCCTGCTGGGCAAGTGCAAGGTGGTGAGTTTGAACCCCAGTCCCACCAAAAAAAAAAAAAAAAAAAAAAAGATCTGAAAACCAAATCTAATTTACAATGTTATGCACAAAATAGCTAAGATAATTTTACTACTAACTTCTGTTTATGGAAAAGACCAATTAATGCTTAATTTTTTTAACCAATTTTTGTATGCTTAATATCTGGTTTCTTAACAACTACTTCGAAAAAAAACAATATGCAATATAACAACCATCGCTGAATGCCTATCATCTTGGTTTTTTAAATTCTGCATTGTTTCTAATTTGTTTTTCTGTTTATCTTTTTGTTTTTAAAAATCTTTTATTTTCTTTAAAAGAAAAGAAGCATTGCAGTCTTTGCTGAGGGCAGAGATTGGGGTAAATTACAAATGTATATGATGAAATTACCTGGGGTGATGGATATATTCTACATCTTGATGGAAGCATAGGTTTATGGTTGTCTTAACTGATCAAAACCTATATTAATGTATACTAGACGAGGTTTTGAGTTTCAAGTCAATGATTTTGATATAAGAACATAAAAAATACAATTACAAAATAATAATTTCAAGAACAAGTCAGCGAAAAATACATAATATGTTCATTATCAAACTAAAGAATATTATTACTACAATTTCTTAAACAAGTTTAAGAAATGCTAAATATGGAAGGAATACATGATTTTCATAGTTCACAACAATCAAAATATTGGTAGAGATCTATAGATGTAATCTTACCAAAGTTGTAAAATTCTTAAAGATTCTACTCAGAACAAAAACTCTAGAAAACATTATTTTAGTTTTTAAAGAGAATACAAATAGTGATAAAAATCTGAAATAATAGTTTCACTGAACAATAAGAATTTGACAGTATTTGTTGCATTGTATAGTATTGTCTTAAGCAACTTATTTGATCAGATTACCAATATATGCATGCAAAATTTGGGAAAGAAAAGATTATATGAAATTAAAAAGAGCAAAAAAAAATAAAAAGAAATCGAGAAAAATTAAGCATTAACTACTCCATTCCATAAAGCAACAAAAATTCACAGTATAATTATCCAAGCCATGGCTTACATAGATATATCTCTTTCCCCATCCGCTCTCCTATCCTTCTCATCTTAGTATCCTTTCCTTTCAGATAGATTCATTCTCTTTTCACAGTATCTACTGTAGCCTTCAGAAGTTATTTACTTTTGTTTTTTTTTTTTTTTTTTGGTGGTACTAGGGATTGAACTTGGGACCTTGTGCTTATGAGACAGGCACTTATGCCTCTGAATTATGTCCCTAGCCCTTAGTTACTCTTTCAGGTGTTTACAATAAGGAGGCATTATAAGGTTTGTACATTCAGGTCTGATTTATTTCACTTAAAGAGTATAATCTCTAGCTGCATCTGTTTACTGGTAACAGCCTCAATTTTCTTTTTTATAGCTTAATAATACTCCACTGTGTAAAAATACTACATCTTCTTTATCCACTCTTCAGTTGATGGGAATCTGGGTAGTTTCCAAGATTTAGCTTTGACAAACTGTGCTGCTATAAAAATGGGTGCACATAAGTCACTGTGATGTGGTGTTTCCTGTTCTTCTTCAAAAATATGTATGAGGGGTATAGCTGGGTTGAATTGCATTTTAAACACTGATAAAATGATTCTAAGATTCGGAGTAGCACAGTTCCCTTTCCCATCTCCACAAAGTAGAGTTACACTCCACTTTAGGAATGGAGTTACAGGGGAGGACTAGGAAAGTTAGGAAAAATTAGTATGTACTGCAAACATTATCAATTATAAAACACATCAAATAAAGAATCTAAATGAAAGGTTAAAAAATAAGAGAATAGCTGAGACTTCCTTGAGAAAGAAAGAGCAAGTTTTGAAGACCACACTAAGTCCATACTGTTCTTTATAGTACCTAAGGCTAATTAGGAGAGTGATGGCAGAAGGTTGGACAGATGAACAGCATAGAATCAAGTGCAAAGTCACAGTAAGAAACATGAGACTCAGTTTGCAATAGAAGTTACAGGGTGTAGGGTAAAGAAGAGTTTCAAATAAAGGCTGCTTGTCATTTTCACATGTATATTACTCCTACTTAATTATCCTCATAAAGTCAATTCCAGATGGATTGTACACCTAAATATAAAAACAAAGAATAAGCGAGCCAGAAAGTAACACAGGAAAATAAAGCTCAGTACTCATTATAAAATGTAGAAAACCCTCTCCAACAAAAACCTGACAAATTGGATTTTATTAAAATTTATAACTTCTATTTATCAAAATAAATCATATTGGTGAGAAAAGCATAGTATCTGGAAAGATATATAATTCAATACAGCTTTCAAGTTTAAGGTGTATAAAATCTTTTTATAATAAAGAAAAAAGATAATTAAATTATTAAAAAGGGACCAGATAATTCAACATGCATTCAAAAGAAAACCAGAAGACAAATAAATTTCAAAATCATTCAACCTCATTTTTATTCATCAGAAAAGCATAAGCTAAAAATACAATGGAATGTCATTATGCTTACAGCAAATAATGGCTGAGATGAAAGTGACAAGTTCTACCAAAGATATGAGGCTACTGTAATTTGCATATTTGTGATAAAGTTAGTAAACTTGCTTTGAAAAATTATTTAGTACTCTCTAGTAAATGTAAATACACTAAACACTATTGATCAACAAATTAACTCTTAATTGATTTACTCAATAAGATAAGGCATGTATCCAGAAAATAGTACATCCATATTAATTACAACTGCGTTATTATCTATATATCACTATTATTAGTATTAGCTAAAAATAAAAAGAATTACATGTATCTAACATCAATTAACAAAATAAAATATAACAGACATATGAATGGGAATAGAAATAGAATAAGTACAAATTAACTGCTGTTATCTGCAGTATGGGTGTGCCTAATGTACATGTTGAAGAAAACCCAAAACAAAGGGACACTTAAACTTACATCAAGTTTTCAAAAGACAAAACTACTTTGTATTAAATATCAGGGAAAGAAATTGGAAGAGAAGCAAGAACAATGACAGGGGAAGTCCACAGTGGAAGTTTCTGGATGGAATCCTTTGAACAAGTTATTTCTTGATTTGATTGATGGTGTAAGTATGCTAAGCACATTCTTTCTGAATTTTTTTTTTTCTTTTTTTTTTGTGGTTTTGTTTTTTAATTTTTCCTTTCAGGTGACATCTTACTGAACTTCCTCAGCAGACCTTGACTCATAATCTCTCCTGGGTAGATGGGACTAGTGGCATTTGCCAGCATACCTGGCTTTCACTGACTTCTTTGTTATGCTATGCTTATAACAACAACATGAGTATAAAAGCACAGTCTCAGATTTTGAAAGTTTCCATTTTAAGCATATCACTACTCAGAAGTATTCAACTGTATCATGTTACCATCTATACATGTTTTAATCTTACTGGATAGATTAACATGTATCATGTATGATTATAATTTCAGCAACCAATGTTTTAAAATCACTCAAGATCACTCATTTTATACTCTGAAATATGACACTGATCTTTTTTTTTATCTTATTTATTTTTTTCTTGTTTCAGAACCTTTATTTGTTTATTTACTCATTTTTATGGCCGGCTCAGCCCACCCAGAGGGCAGGGCTGGCGCAGCATGTGGTGTCAGGGAATCGAACCATGGTACCTGAAGCCACCCAAGCTATCCCAAGCAGGCACTTTAGACCACTGAGCCATCCCGCCGGGCCCTGACACTGATCTTAAATTAATAATTAGTTAACATATCAAAATTTTGAAATATAATGAAAATATATAATCAACTTACATTCTTACATATTCTAACTATATTGATGTATTTATTGTATTCTATTCTTCTGTGTTTAAATACAAGGAGAAGGCTGGGGAGATAGCTCCGTGGCACAAGTACCTTCCTGGCAAGTGCAAGGTCATGAGTTCGAACCCCAGTCCCGAAAAAATAAATAAATAAATAAATAAATCCAAGGAGAAAGTAAAGTATAGTTCTATATACCTCATGTTTTCAGCCGAATCTTCTGGCATTGGAGCAACTGTTTGTACAGCTGGAAGGTTTTTGCTGGTAGCACCATTCACAAAACTAGAAGAGGAGGAAGAGGAGGAGGACCCTGAATCCACGGCACCTGTTCCCAAGAAAATGAACTTTAGTCTTAAATGTAAATTCATTTAATTAAATAATACAAAATACATCATCATTATTTGATTTTCAAAGAATTACTCTGAATTCTTTGCAAAGTAGTATTTGACATTAAAAGTTATTTGGTTACTCAAATAGCAACAAACTCTTTAGAAATTTTAAATTACAACTATGGCATTAAAATCCAGTTGATTTACTTATGTAAGCCTAACAAAACTAAAATTACAAATGGGGACTAAATAAAAGACATCAACAAATGAAAAAGTTCTATATAAAATGAGGCTGATAAAACAATACAAATATAAAAGTGAAAAACTTTAGTTCTTTGTATTGCTATACAGAAATAGTTTAATTTTCATTATGTAAGATATAATTTAAAATGACATTTCTTAACATAATTTTGTGGCTGTACAGCATCAAATACTCATTTGGATAAAATGATTGTTCAAGAAGTGCTATAAGGAGCTTAACTCTACCTCATTTTAGAATGAGTTCTCTACAATATGAAGATACCACTTTAGAATCTGTTTTTCTATATTGTTACTATATTAAATAGCTGTGGAGTTGAGGGACATCTAGTGTTCCTAAATATTATCATATATTACACTAATTCTTATAAAACTGTGTTGCTTTCTGGGATTTCCACATCCTCTAAGTTTTAATACCTAAGCTGAACAATATTCCCATTTCAGATGCTATCCTGCAATTCATCTATCTAGAATCTTATTTCTAAGGATGAAATTTATTACTTACTTTTATTTTTCTTTTTAATATTATATATTCATACTTCCATTAAACTTTAGACTATCACATTTTCTGCATATACTATTAATTCTCACATAAAATAATTTTTCCTTTACTCTTAAAAAATGAGAACTTTACTCAATACATAAACTAAATATATATATTTTTATAATATACTAGCACATTTAAAAATTAACACTTTTTAGGTATATATTTGTGTAAAAATGTTTTACTCCTATTTCTAGAAAACAAAATGAATTCTAAGAATAATAAATTGCAATACTGCAAAGACTTCAACATCATTAGTCAAACTAAATATAAATATTTATTTGCAATGTAGATAAGCCAAAGATGTTATATTCTTTTATTCAATGCATAATTATATTTACTTGCTTACATATATATATATATATATACATATATGTATATATATGTTTAACACAGTACATTCTACTTACTACAACCCCATAAATATGTTGTTCATGATATGTCAGACTCAGGTGGTATGATAAACAAGATAGATACAAAGGCACATAGAAGAGCTATGAAATTAATAAAAATGGGAAGAATCTAAGTAATGATAATAAATGGAAAAATTCAAGGGTATACAGTTTGGAGAAGAGAAGACTACTATAGTCAGGGAAGAAAAGTCAAGGATCATCTTGCGTTGTATAAATACCTAAAATGGAATCACAAAGATTTGGGTAAGGATTTATTTAGCTAATAATCAACAGGAACATTTCTGGAAATTTAAAAAAAAATTGTAGGCAGGCTTTTAAAATTTATAGTGATTTGGAAATTTTGGCCCCTAGAATCATTAGGAAATTGTTGGAAAATGAATGTGATACAATTATAATCTAAGTACATAAATTAATTCATTGTCACACAATGGCTATTTTTCAACATGCACTTTTAATTAACTTGAGGCTTTTGTATATAATCAAGGTTCTTAGAGAAGCTTTGCCTTCCCTTAAGGGATTTAGCAAAGACTGTATGTTGAAATTCAATTGGTAAATGCCAGCAAAACCATGTTCTATCACTAACACTTAGAGCATACCTTGATATTTTTGATATAATTTACTAATTCTTACATATCAAACTTCAGTATTCAAACTATATTTTGCTCTTGAAATACTTGTTAATAACTGATTTCACCTGCAAAAACTAAAAAAACACTAGAATTATTGTCCTGTAAAATGAGCACTAAAAACTGTATCCTGGTGAACTACAGACTAGTTCTGAAATGTTGCAACATGAAGTATAATCTTGTTAAGACTGAGATAATATTAAATTATTAGGGTGTCTTATTTTTAAGATCAAATAAAAACTGAAGATATAGAAAACAGAAAGAAAAAGATGAGGTATCACAAAAATATATAAGAACAATACCTGTTGTATTAATCATACTTTTTGGTGTAGCTCCAGTGGCAGCAAATATATTAGAGGTGCTGCCTGTTGGCAGCCCACTTCCTGCAGGGGCGGCTCCCACAGTGGTCACAGCTAAACTACCTGGAGGTGGCTTCTTTACAGGCACCACAACACTCCTGCAGAAAGAAAAAACAATATTTTTAGCATAAATTCTAATCCTACTATACATGGCAGATAAGCACAGAATGGAATTTCAGCTCTTGCTTCCTTCCCTTTTCCTTCCTCATTTTCCTTTTCCTCTTTCTCCTCTTGCTTCCTTTGTCTCCCTCTCTTTCCTTCCCTCTCTCTCTCTCTCTGTTTTCAAAAAACATTTTTAAATTCATGCATCCAATTCATAAGTGAAAAGGCCTCTAGATTCAATATCCAGTTCTACCCCCCAAATATTTGGAAGTATTAATATACATTTGAGAGACTGTAAATATTTCTGTAAAAGACAACTGGGCTGTATTCATTAAACGGAATACTTGGAAATATATGCTTAAGTTGCTAGAATTTTTATATACATAAAATCCTGATAAAATATACATAATATGACCCTTTCTTCCAAAGCATGTTCTTTTTTTTTTTTTTTTGTCTTTTTGAGACAGGGTCTCACTGTGCAGTTCAGGCTGGCCTTGAGCTCACTTTTGTAGCCCAGGCTGGTCTCGAACTCGCACCAATCCTCCTGCCTCAGTCTCCTGAGGGCTGGAATTACAGGCGCGCGCCACCATGCCCGGCTAAAAGCATATTCTTTAAGTGTAAAATAATCACAAATATATACTCCAAGCATAATTTAAAACAGATTATAATGGATAGAAATGTATCTGAATTGGAAAATCAGCAAATTAGTATTCAATCTGGCTTATAGTTACTTGGTTACTTTTTAAGTGATACAATCAAAATACTTTTCTCAAGAACTGTGAGACAGCTCAGCAGACTAAGTGCCTGCGTAGGCAGGTGTAGGTGCTGGCCTCGACCCCTGCTGCACAGAGCTGGCCATCTAGATCAGACTTAGTGGCACACACTAGTGAACCCAGCTCCAGGGAGGCTGAAAACAAGTGGATCACTACGTGTCTCAGCTGTGTCCTGAGGCCCTGTACCAAGGAAATACATTAAAAGAAAAAAAATTTTTTTTTCAAAAATTAGAAAGCCATAAGAAAAAATATATAGTCCTCATAAGTAATTATATTAATATTGTTGGTGAATTCTGTCAAGAAATCACCTTAAGGAGATCATAAAAACTATATAATATATTATTGTTTACCCTGACTTATCATTTTTGTCATTTAAACCAATATTAAAAAACTAGTGAAAATATCTCTCTTAAGCTTATACTTTAAGCTTATTGTTAGTATGAGGTATAAATACATTGCTTTTTTAGTCCTACATTATTTATAGAATAGCTTTTACTTCAGATATTCTTTTTGAGAGAATTAAATATGTGGAAGAACAACATTTAAAAACTGAGGATACATTCTTTCCAACTGGCGCCAAGTAAGGGTCATCTCTCGGGACAACTAGCACAAGCGCCACAAGATCAGGGACAAAAGAAAGCCCTATCAGAAGAAGCAGAAGCATGAGCTGGGGCTCCCTGTTGCCAACACTAAGATTGGCACCCGCAGCATACACACAGTCTGAGTTCGAGGAGGCAACAAAAAGTACCAAGCCCTGTGGCTAGATGAGGGAAACTTCTAGGGCTCTGAGTGTTGTACTAAAAAAAAATAAGGATCACTGATGCTGTTTTACAATGCATCTAGTAGCAAGCTGGTCCGCACCAAGACCCTGGTGAAGAGCTGCATTGTGCTCATTGACGACATGTACGAATCTCACCATGCACTGCCCCTGGGCTGAAAACAGGGGGCCAAGCTGACTCCTGAGAAGGAGGAGATTTTAAATAAAAAACGATTTAAGAAAATTCAAAAGAAGTATGACGAAAGGAAAAAGAAGGCCAAAATCAGCAGTCTTCTGGAAGAGCAGTTCCAGCAGAGTAAGCTTCTTGCTTGCATTGCATCAAGATCAGGCCAGTGTGGCTGAGTAGATGGCTATGTGCTAGAGGGCAAAGAGCTGGAGTTCTATCTGAGGAAAATCAAGGCCTGGAAAGGCAAATAAACCTTCCCTCCTGGTTTAACTCATGTAATATAAAGTGTTTATTGTTATTTATAAATAAATAAATAAATAAATAAATACTGAGGATACTAGTTTACCTGAAAATGTGAAACAGTAATTTAAGCAAGTATGTGAAATCAGAAAAGATGAAATATTAAGATATAAAAGTGATATGATAGTCAAGGAAGCAACGTAATTGTAAAATATCAACAATAACTTAAAATTTTAAAGAATGTAACAAAATGGGGTTGACAAGATAGCTTAGCACACTAAGTGGTTACTTAGGCAAGCACAAGGGCCAGAGCTAATCTCTGGCACAACATGCAGTGCTGGCCCCCCACCCTTGGTCATACTTGGCTCTCCTGAGCCCAGAGGTACTGGCACATGCCTGTAATCCCAGCCCTGCTGAGGCTGAAAATAGGATGATCACTATGAGTCCGAGCTGTAGAGTAAGACCCTGTTGTACCAAGTACATAAAAAAATAAGTAAAAATAAAACAGAATGTACTGCCTTTTCTTTCCTTTTATTCTAAGTGCAGTGTCAGGAAATCCTAGGAAATGAAGACTAAGCTAAATCACACCAAATTCTCAGAAGATTGAGAAGTGTGCAATCTATAGGGTTAAAGTTTAATTTAAAAATTATGATGAATCTTAATTGGTGGTTTTAGAGAAAACTAAGAGTAATAGTAATTAATTCATCAAATTAATAGCTCAGCTAGAATACTTAATGAACTGTGGATCAATATTGAAATCTATCAAGAGTACTGTTGGAGAACTTACACATAAATTCTGAGATAATTAAGCTTTTCTGTTAGAAAATTATAAAAATTGCTCTATGTCTCATTGTAATAGACACGTTGAGAACTGCTCACAATTATATTTCCTTTATACAGAACATTATCTCACTATATAACAGTTTTCAGGATCTCTAGCACTTTTAAAACATATACTTAATAGGAGCACTCAATGCAATTAAAAATATGTACTCATCTAAAATAGATGACTAAAATAAATTAAAATATATACTTAAATCATGAATGGATAATTAAAAGAAATAATGGGAATAAGTATTTTGTATACACATATAAAAATTATTTATATATTATCTCACATACTCTCTGATGAAAATTTAAATTCTCAGTTATTTTAGATAAAAAATTCCAAAAATCTCATGTAATTTCCTTAATAAATATATTTTAAATTTCAGAACAAGGATTTATCAATGCTTCATTTACATGGAGAGAAACAAGCTATAATAAGCGCATTAAAAACTTAAATTCGTCAATCATTTTAAGAAGTTATTGCCAAACATACATCTAGAGTAAGCATAAGAAATTCTTGTTCATGTTTTCAAATAATTGGTTAATAAATGCAAAATTACATGATTTTTAACAGAATTACACAACATTATTATGTGTAATATGACATCATTACAAGTAAAAGAGCCACTGAGTTTGCCTCTATTTTAAATTGAAGATAAAAATGAAAGGTATTTTATTGGTAGATTAAGACCAATGATAATTTTATGATTGAAACTAGTAGCATTCTGGAGTTTCATTCTGGAGTCTGTCATTTTGGACCAGATTTTGAAGGAACCCAATCTGATGTTAAAAGACATGTTATAACTTGGATTTCTAATGTTAGTGCCTTAGAAATATGTTTATATGCCTCATAATATAATTTCAGCTACCTTAAGACAGAGAAGGACAGTAGTAACAATAAGCTGGAAATATAATTGAAAAACATAGTGGTTCAGGAGCACGTGTGGGGATGATGCTTCTAAAAAGCTGCTCAAAGCTTCAGAGTTTGAAGTTAAATTTTTGATGTTGTCACTCTCAATCTATTGAATGGCTGACAGACAATCAAACCCGTCTGGCTGGCTGGCAGCTCATTTTGCTGGCAGGTGGCAAACAATTAGACACACCAATTTGTGCCTCCTGATGACATTAAAGCATGAAACTAAGTTGTATGCAGGGCCTAGTGATTTGTGTGAAAGCATTTCAAAAATAATACTCTTTGCCGTGGCAACTCATTTCAGACTGCCACCTCCCATTATGGCTTTGAGCACTGAAGACGACAGACTTGAGTTACGTGCAGTGCGAGGCCGCTTCTGTTCAATCCGTCATTGGTGCCCCCTGAGACCTCAATCCCCTCCTTTCATCAATATCACCTCATCATTTACATTTGATAGTACTTGAGCTACTGCATATATTAACGACACTGAAGATTTTCTTCTAAAAAGATTTGAAATATGCTTTGTGTTCTTCCATTTCATTTCTACTTATGCAATTTAAAATAATGATTCTATTCCCACTGCATTTTACACAAATGCTACCAAGAATAAAATTATCCTTTTATTTTAAAGCAACGTTTTCAAAAGTATAATAAATTTTATGTAGCTAAGAATACTGGCACTCAAGTGACGGCTTGACTATTTTAAGTTTAGTGAAAAATAATAACTGAAATCATAACAGAAATATTGTGCTTTAATATTCCAGTAAACTACTATAGCTCTGTATATTAGTTAGTATTTTATAGGAGGTTTTATTCTTTTTTTGGTGCCAAGGACCGAACCCAGGGCTTCCAGTTCACTAGGCAAGCATTCTACCGCTGAGCCAAATCCCCAGCCCCAGTTAGTATTTTAGTAAAATTTTAAAATGTAACTTAAAAGAAAATGTGAAAAACTTAAAATGACATTATATCATATGATCGTTGCATTTATAGTTACAGATTATGGCTATTAAAAGTTTATATATTTAAAGAAAAATTTTATCCAAATTCACAAATACAAATAAATTATAGAGAAAATGAACTAAATGCTGAAAAGGAGAACATCAACCCGGTACAAGTATAGTAAGGAGCAATAACTATATGAATGAACACATAAATATGTCACCATAAACTATTAAAAGTGAAAAAAAAAATTCCACTACATGTTATAGTTCTACCACTTTTCTATTTTGAAAACTTTTTACACAACAAATTTTATCTTTTACAATCATTTCTATATACTATAAAATCACTCAGGATAAAAGCTTGCTTCATCTGTATATCCCACAGTACTATATAACTAATGCCTTTATATCTATGCAACAAATTTGCAAGAAATACATGTAAAGCACTGCTTAAAGTGTTTGTAGGCAAAGTCTGAACTTTATTTGTGAATGAAAAGAATAATTCATCCATATACAATGGCTTTGTTGTGAAACTTCTACCCCTAAATTCTAAAATATTACTTGTTATTGTTCCAACAAAGCATTGGCCATTTTAGAAGTCATATGAAATACATGTTACATTTTAATAATATATTTATTTTGACATATCATTTTAAGAAACATTTCTGTTTTTCTTAATTCATTCTTGACTCTCTAAAACTAAAAATATTTGCTTGTTAAGTATGTTATATAACATGTATTATAAACATATATACATTTATAAAATTTGAATATGAAAAGGTCTTTTATTTAATTTATTTTTAAGGCTAGTTAGGTTTTTTTTTTTTGGTTTATTTATTTTTATGGCCAGCTCAGCCTGCCCTGAGAGCAGGGCTGGCGCAGCATGTGGTGTTGGGGATTGAACTGCAGTCCCTGCAGCTGTCTAAGCTTTCCTAAGCAGGCGCTATAGACCGCTGAGCCATCCTGCCGGGCCTGAAAAGGTCTTTTAAAAACTGACTTAATTCAGACAATAAACAGTTTCTTCAGTTTGCACATTAATACAGGAAACCATAATTTAGAATACACAATAACTGCAATGGTCAAAGCACAGTACTATTGTTAGTCATGATAGCTAAGTAATTTTTAATGCTGCATATTACAGTAAAGACAATAAGGATGATCTCAATTATATGTGTTTAAACAACAAAGTACATTATACACACAGATTGGCTACGTATAAAAAGTTGCTGTGCTTCTTTGAACTATCATATTCCATATAGAGTGAGTAGAAAACTCAATCATTCCTAACACATTCTTTGAATGACTTAATATTTAAAGGCAAATATACAGACTATGCTGTAGTTTATATACCTAAAATGCCAAAATGTCCTTCATATTTATTTATTTTCAAATGCATGCTACAAAATATGGCTTCTACATGACAGTAGAAATCCTCTAAGGACAGTTAGGATGATCTCAATCATTTACATTTTTCAATATACTTCCACTTAAAATTTGATTTGCTTTACTACTAAAAAGCAAGCTACTTCATCTCTAAGAATAGCTGGGGTATAATACTAAAACTAAAAAAAAAAAGAAAAAAATGAATTCCAGAGTGAGAGTTTACCTTAAAGAAGATCCTGTATCGTTACTCATTTTATACTTAAAACAATTAAATTCAAAGAGAAAAATTGACTACTGCAATGTACTGTAGTACCTTCATAATGGCTTCAAGCCAGAACCAGGGTTTTCTTGCATCCAATTCAATGTGTCAGCTCCTGTATCTACTAAAATTTCCATTTAGGATGTATTATTAAAATGCTTTGTCAAGAGATTAACCAGGTTGATCAATTACTTTAATATTCTTTGTAGTGAAAATTCACATTTAAGCTTTGAAGACATTGTCTTTTTTTTTTTTTTTTTTTTTTTTTTTTTTTTTTTTTTTTTTTTTTTTTTTTTTTTTTTTTTTTTTTTTTTTTTTTTTTTTTGTCATTTTGAGGCAGGGTCTCGCTCTGCAGTTCAGGCTTGTCTTGAGCTCACTTTTGTAGCCCAGGCTGGTCTCAAACTCACACTGATCCTCCTGCCTCAGCCTCCCGAGTGCTGGGATTATAGGCATGTGCCACCACGCCCAGCTGACATTGTCATTTTTTGACATTAATGGTTTAATTCTTTTGACAGGTAGAACTTTGTAAATAGTGAGTTTGGTGCTTACCTATCAAAGGAATGAAACTGCATAGGAAGAATAGTGTGTGCTTCCCTCTTCAGAGCTGGATCTGGATATGGGATAGGTTCAGGACCACACTCGGCAATTTCAACAGGGGCAGCCACAAGGCTTTTCAATATTTCCTTGACATTGATGCCTTTAGTTTGACTAATGCTAGATATAGATGGTGCAGGTTTCAACATTTCATTGGGATTTTCAGTTAAGCTCTCTTGTGACTTCTTCACTTCAGATGACAAAGTGGATAACAGTTCACTCATGGCATCAGGACCTGCAGCAGTCTCTAATTCTGCCCCATTCAAGATGTTAGCCACTTGTTCCTCTCCAATTCCTGAATCTGTATGAGGAATTGAACTTTCTAGATGAATATCTTCACCAGGGGCTGAAGTTTCTTTTTCCTTTATAGTATCTGGAAATGCAGCAGGAGTTTCTGTAATGGAAAAAATAATTAAAACAAGTTTTACAGGTGAATGCCTCATGTCATTGTTAAAATGTTCTCATAGTAGAATAAAGAAAACAAATCATGTAAAAAAATTTGCAAGGACATATTTGAAGGTACAATAATATACTATGTTAAAAGGTATCATCTATACTCATTATTTTGCTCAATAAACATTAAAAGAACTTGTTTAACAAATCATGTGACATTTCAAATTTGAAATGTTAGACAATGTCAATGAAACAACAAGTGTCAGGACATTATTCTCATAATAATAACTAATGATTATTATTATGAATTTTCCTTCTCATTATTAGTTACTCATCATGACAAAAACGTTTATATTTCCTTAGAAGGAATTCCTTAACTAGGTGAAGTAATTTTAAAACTTACTTTGCAAACTCAATAAGCAGTAATAAAATATCTGAAATATTTAAACTAAGACATTTAAAATCACATACATATGACTCATAAAATTCAAAAGAATTTGCAAAATGTAAAGCATGTTAAATGATTAGTTAAAAAAAACAATAAATTCCTTAATCATAGAATAATGTCTCTCAAAAACTTTTGCCACTGTAATCATTTTGATATGCTCTTGTTCATATATATATATATATATATATATACATATATACATATATATATATATATTTAGTACACGGTCTATAGGGTCTCACTATGCATATTGGGCTCAAAGTAATCCTCTTGTCTTCAGCCTCTCAAGTGCTGGGATTATAGGCTTGTGCCACTTCGCCCAGTCTCAATCACATTCTCAGTGTGCTTCTCGGATGGGGCCAGCAGGACAAAACTCCAGTCCCTGTGTCTGTCAAACAGTCACTTTAATCTGCTGAGCTGTCTGGCTAGCCCCTCTTGTTCATTCTTTCTGATTAAATTTCAATTTGAAAACACTGAATCAGAAACACTGTATATGAAATACATGCTAGTAATTAAAATAAATTACATGAAAATAATCTTTAAAATATCAAATTCCATTGGCTGGGAGATAGCTCAGTGGCATTAGTGCCTGCCTGTCAAGCAAAAGTCCTATGTTCAAACCTTGGCACCAAAAAATCAATCAGTCTATAAATAAAATATCAAATTACTACTGAATCTTATTATATAATTATTTTATAGAATATAGTTTAGCAATTATAAAGTTCTAAATAATCTTGAAAAATTTACTAAATCTAAGAAATGCTGTTTTCAGAATAATGTTACAAAGGATCAAGACACATTGAAAGGATTAAAGATCACACGATGGAATTTCTTCCGCAACACACTCAACCTCTATATCCTGTCCCTAAGATAGTTTCATTATTTTTATAAATGAAGATTAATTGGAATGATATTCAAATTTAATTAAAATGTAAACATCAATTTTCCAAATTAGTTTTAGGATAACTTTGCGACATTTAAAAGGCAAAAACTGCCAGGCGTGGTGGCGCACGCCTGTAATCCCAGCACTTGGGAGGCTGAGGCAGGAGGATTGGTGTGAGTTCCAGACCAGCCTGGGCTACAAAAGTGAGCTCAAGGCCAGCCTGAAACTCCATAGTGAGACCCTGTCTCAAAAAGACAAAATAAATAAATAAATAAATAAATAAAAGGCAAAAACACCTTTCCCTTTTCGTTTGAAAAAAACAGAACTATCTTATTAGTAAAAATTAGAAAATATCAATCTGTGAAATATAATAATAAGAGTGAAATTGATGATTAACATAAATAGGTTGAATGTACTATTTATTGTGTCAAGGATTAAAGATTAAAATATGTGGAAGTTTGAAAAGACAATCTCAACCTCTAGACAAAGCACAGGAAAGAAAATTGGTAAGAGGTTAAGTTTTTTTACAAAGAAAATCTTTTTTTTTTGGGGGGGGGGCGGTCAGGGGAGGAACCAGGGATTGAGCTCAGGCCCTTGCACTTGCCATGCAAGCGCTTACTCTACTGAGCGATCTCCCCAGCCTATAAAAAGAAAATCTGAAAAGAAAAATTAAAATAACAGCATTAGCAATAAAGCACAGTAAAACAAAGCAAATAAAAATCCCACAATGTTTTGAAACATCTCACAAGAAAAAGTAGTAATGTCACTGAAAGAAGAGGATAAATAGGGCTGTTCATGAATTAAATCTTTTTTTTTTTTTTCTCCCTATATTCAGGACAGGGTCTATAGTTTCTCACTTTGTAGATCAGACTCATAGCGATTCTCCTGTTTTCAGCCTCCCAAGTGCTGGTATTACATGTGTGTGCCACCACACCCAGTCTCAATTGCCATCTCAGTGCGCCCTGCTGGGCAGGCCCAGCATGGCATGCCATGATCAAAATGAACTAAACATCTTTTTAAAAAAGAACAAAAAATAGTAAAACAACAACAAAAAATAGAAATGAAACAAAACTTCACTAAACAAAATGATAGGAATTCGACAATGGTTGTCATATTGTATATTGCTGTCTTCAAATTAGTTGTTCAAATTACCAGATATAAGCATGACAGTTGGTTAAAAATAAAAACAGAAAAATATTAAACATTGTTTCTTTCAGCAGACCAGTAGAAATCAGCAGTACCATTATCCAAGCTATGCTGTGTATGTACATATATGTATATTTTCACTTCCTTTTTTCTTTCTTTTCTACTTTCTGTCATCCAAGATGTTCCTTCCCTTTGAACATTTACTTTCCCTTTCACAGTATCTAGTGTGTCCTTCAGGTTTTATTTACTTTTCAGGTTTTACACTTAGGAGACAATATGGCATGTGCATCTGATTTATTTCACTATGAATATGGTCTCAAGTTGCATCAATTATCCTGTGAAAGCCTCCAGTTTATCTTTATAGCTAAGTAATATTTCATTGCATAAAAGTGCTATGTCTTTTTTACCCATTCTTCTGGTGACAGACATTTAGGTTGTTTCCAAGATTTAGCTTTCGCAGATTGCACTGGCATAAGTATGAGTGCATGGAGTTAGCTAGATAGCTCAGGACACTAAAGCACATAGTTGGGCAGATGCAAGGACTGGGGCTCGATCCCCAGTGTGCTCTGTTGTCCCCACCCTGGGGGTGCCCTGAGAAGGTGACTGAGACTGGGCATGCTGGTATGCACCTGTAATCCCACAGTTTGGGAGGCAGAAAACAACAGGATCACTACAAGTCATATTTGTGTAGTAAGACCCTGTACTAACTACATTTAAAGAAAATATGAGTGCACATACGTCTCTGTGCTATGATTTTTTTTTTCAGTTCTGAAAAAATATTCAGGAGGTAAATAGCTGACTTGAATGGGACCTCTAATCCTACTGTCTGACCTATAGTCATATGGATTTCCATAGCGGTTATATCTATCTATACTCCTACAACAGTTGAGAAGAGTCTATAGATGTGGCACCTCATTCACATATCTTCTAGTTAAGATGTTAAACAAGATTAGTTTTGTCTCAATTGGGACTGTCAATTTAGTGCCAGTGATTCCTCTAATACCTCGAACACAGAACTTTTACTATCAAAAAAGCTCAATCAGGTCAAAAAATGATGAGCTATATGAATAAATTTTTCCAGGGTGTTTCCAAGCAGCTGAAATAGTTCATTGCTCTAGTGTTATGGTTTGTGTATAGGTGCCCCTCTCCCCCCTCGCAAAGCCTCAAGCAGTCCAGGGGCTGCTTCCGAATTCCTAATTGATTATTGTGGAAATGGGTGCTGCACCTCCCCTGGGGCAGGTGATTTGCATTTCAATGTAAGGTAGGAAGAGAAGTTAGCTGCTCCAGTTGCTGCTACCTTTCCCAGCACTCTTGCTCTCTGCCTGCTGCCACGGGAGGTTGCCCTCTGCCATGTTCCACTCTGCTTTGGAGCCAGCAGAAAATGGACTGAAACCTCCAGTAACTGTGAGCTAAATAAACTTTTTCTTCCCTCATTTTGAGTTTTGGGTGTTTGTCTCAACAACGAGAGAAGAGTAACTAGGACATCTAGGAATGAAATTCTAGAAGGGAATACAACTGTGGTCTACCTCTTGCTCCAGTGGCTACTAGTTGCTAGTTTTGGCAGCTATCATTGAGTGTCTGGCCTCATAGTTTTGAGGCTACCAATCACAGAGTGACTAGCAACAGCACAAGTTAAATCACTACTACTACATTCCTGCTGGTTTGTACCACCAGTGGTATCTTATGGGACTATCAGGCAGGTACCACTAGTGGTTCAAGAAGCCTAGCTGCAAGACATAGGAATTACAGCTCTGTTGTGACTATTCATTAAACTTGCTGTTCTTTAAGAGATCCATTCCATAGTTTTCCCCAAATTAATACACTAAAGATTATTGTTACCATTTGATGATATTCCAAAGAACTGAAAAAAGTTGACCTGATATTTCTGATCAGGTTCTAATGGCTTTGTGTTCTGGAGGTCTTTATTTCACTTTCTATTGTGAATCTTGCCTCAAAATTATGTTTGACAATCAAATTTTAATGTTGCTCCTACTTTTACATTTTGAATAAGTTATTAACAAGCTATTAGAAAATATTCATATATACATATCACACTTTTGTATTAGCTTGGATTTTTTTTCTTGATAAAAAAGAACTCAAAACTTAAGTGTACTATATATTTTGCTATTTAATGAAAGCCACCACCAACACTAATAATAAAAATGCTAATATATCTACCTATAACATCTTCAAAATTGCAGAAAACAGTATAGAATCAAACATATTATAACTATAATGAAAATAATTAGATGAGCTAGTAAGTTGACTATTACATAATGGCTAAGAGTTCAGCCTTTGAAATTAAGACTGAAGTTCATTTAAGAATCATTTATACCAGGGACCTTGAACTCACTTTGTAGCCCAGGCTGTCTTCAAACTCATGGAGATTTTCTTGTCTCAGCAGCCCCACTCCCAACCCTGAGCTGGGATTACAGATGTGCACTACCATGCCTAGGTCAAAAATTCAATTGGTAAAGCAAGCAGCTATATTTAAAGTGAACCTTTAGCAGTTGAATTTCTTATTCTTATTAAGAGATGGAGCCAAAGTGGCCCTTTCACAAATGCTTTAGTATGTTATAGTTAAAATTTTAGCCAGGTGTGATGGTGCACACCTGTAATCCCAGTACTTGGGAGGCTGAGGCAGGAGGATCAGTGTGAATTCAAGACCAGCCAGGGCTACAAAAGTGAGCTCGAGGCCAACCTGAACTGCATGGTGAGATCCTGTCTCAAAAAGACAGAAAAAATAAAAATAAAATTTTAACATGTAACGTTATGTTTCATATGCTCTTACTCTAGTCATTATTTCAAATGGGTCTCCAAATTAAAATAATGATGGTCAAAATAAGAACTCAAACTTACCAGTGAGGTTTTCAAAAACTGTTGTGTTCTTATCATTTCAAATGAGAGAATTACCATGTCTGACAATTCCTGCTGACTAAGTGACAGTCTTAAGGCTGAATTCAAAGCCTAATAAATTTGGATTGGGGATATAGCAAGTATTTAAACTTGCAATGATGTAATGAAAGGCCACTGCCCACATTATAGGTAGTAACTTAGCTTGTTCAGCAAAATCTGTGCACCAATAAAAATATTCTTTGTCAAGGGAAAAAAAAAAAAAAAAAAAAAAAAAAAAAAAAA
>PVJA010036120.1:0-21331 GCA_004027025.1 Myocastor coypus | reverse complement strand
TAAAGTTCTTATATTAGGGAGACTATACGATATTTACACATATAGGTCTGGTTTATTTCACTAATGAGTATATGTTCAATATACATCCATTTATATATGAAGTCTTCAAACTTATCATTCTTTATGGATGAGTAGTATTCCATTGTATAAAAATACCACATTTTTTTAAACCATTCTTCAAATGATGGACATTTTGGTTTGTTTCCAAGATTTGGCTATTACAAATTGGGCTGCTATAAACATAGGTGCACAGATATCGCTATGGTATGAAGTTTTCAGTTCTTCTGGGAAAATTCCCAGTAGGGGGATAGCTGGACTGAACGGAACTTTCTTTAGGGAGGTCAGCATTTGTTTGATCTTTAGGTCTGGCTCCCGGTAGGAGCATCTTTCTCTCTCACAATTGCACCATGTCTTGTTTTTAGTGCTGCCTCGTAGTGGCCTTGGCCCTGTCTGACTGCCTATAATATTTCTATCTAATTTAGCTGCCTACAATAATAAGAACTCCTTGGCAGGCAAAATAGAGGCTGCTGAATTTTACACAGTAATTTGCTTAAAGTCGAAAGATCCCAACACGTTTAAAATAAATTTAGGGTCGGACATTTTTGGAGAAATATGTTCCAACAAGAGATTGAACCTGACAACTTTGCATGCTAACCTAGACTGCTTCTTATTAGCACAAAGGAGTGGGCCTTTTTGTTTGTGTTTGCTGCTTGGGTATGTAATGTCATGATTATTTATATGTATGAGTCCTAGCTATGTCCTAGGGAGTCAGAGTATGTTTACTATGAAATGACATGTAGCCGGGCGTGGTGGCTCACGCCTGTAATCCCAGCACTTGGGAGGCTGAGGCAGGAGGATTGGTGCGAGTTCGAGACCAGCCTGGGCTACAAAAGTGAGCGCAGGACCAGCCTCAACTGCATAGCGAGACCCTGTCTCAAAAAGACAAAAAAAAAAAAAAAATGACATGAGCTCTAGTGACTTAAGCAGCTCCAGTTGTAATGACAATAAGGCTTGATTCCAAGTTCTGTTCTAAGTATTAATTAATTCGTCTACTCCTTGTGCTGATCTTCTGGGTATTGCTGCTGTTCGCAGCCCATTTTCAGCTCAAAAACTGAAAACTAGATGTCCAGTAACTGTTAAAGTCACATGGAAGTCAGAGTTGAGACTGAAAACCATGCGATCTAGATCCAAGGTCTGTGTTGTAATGTTTCATGAGGTTGTTGAAGGTGTGGTCCTGCAGGATTAGATGTGCTGGGGTTATCCAGATAAATCCAAACAAATATACCAAATACAAACAAAAAGGCCCACTCCTTTCTGTTAATAAGAAGCAGTCCACATTAGCATGCAAAGTTGTCAGGTTCAACCTCTTGCTGGAACCTATTTCTCCAAGAATATCTAATCATACATTCATTTTCAATGTGTTGGGATCTTTCAGCTTTAAGCAAATGGATATCTAGATGGGGTTGATCCATCCAAATCCTTGGATCTGGAGGCATTGATAATAGCGACAGCAACTGCCAGTAGAAGACCCCTGAATGAAACTGTCTAGCATCTGCTAATTTGTTGGTCACTGAGGTCTGCAATGGATCTGCTTATTCCTCTGCACTAGAAAATGATCTTTGCAGTACTCTTTGATGAATGCAATTGGATACTGGAGCTTATTAGGGTGAAACTGAGAAAGTCAGGTTATTGAGAAGGGAGAAAGATCACATGCTGAGGCTCAGAGGTTGTGTGTCCAAGTAACATGGTAGAAAGATTCAGTCCTCAGAAGCTACCCAAATAGATGCTCTCCTTCTGTGAGTGGGAGAGCCCCTTCTGGTGTTCACACTCATAGTTGCCCTATAACCAGAGGACAAACCTGTTGTGCTCTTTCAAGTTCTGCGTTGTCTCTGTGTTCTTTCATTCCCCAATAGCACTCATCCAGGCAATAGTGCTTGACTTGTCCTGCACTGTGAACCCAGATTTTGTGAAAAAATGATTCTAGTACTTCTTTCAGGGCATTGCTGACTTTCATGTTATATTTTTTAGTGGTAGTGTAGTAGTTGGATTTTTCCCAAAGTCTTTGGACTGAACATCCCACTGCATTTAAAAAAATTGATATAGGGTCTTACTAAGTTACTAAGTTGCCCAAGATGGGCCCAGTCTTGTGGCCCTCCTCTCTTGGCCTCCCAGAGTAGCTGGATTATGGGTTTGCACCATAACGCCGAACTTGAATGCTGATTTTGAAGAGTATGGACTGTTATTGCAGCCCAGTTCGAAGCTAAATGTGGTTATGTGCTTATTGCTGGTGGTGAGATATTGTTATGCTGGTTTCTGTTTCTTGTTTGCTTTAAACCGCAAGAAAATAAAAACAGTGAGTTTGACTTCTTTTAAGTTCATTTTTATTTCTGTTCTATAGGAATGATTCATTATTTCTATAATTTCCACTGAATTTATCTAAGTGATAACCCAATTTTACTTTCATAGACTGTAGATATAAAATTAGAGCTAAACTTCTATGGTAAACTTCTTGGACTTAAATGGCAAGATTTCAGTTTTGCAAATCCATAGCTTAGATAACCCTCAGAGCTCTTCTTCCTAATTAGCATCTGGTCTCAGCCTGTAAATTTATATCGGTTGGTATGAGATGCAGGAAGGTGATACACACTTTCTAACTATCATCAGAAGCATCTGCAATTGTTTTGCAAACAAAAGTCGCTACTCATGGAGAAGCCTCTTTAAACAGTCATGAACCATGTCGAAGTGGGCCTCTGATATAGCAGCATTGGCCAGGACTTTACCATGGTCTTTCTCTTGCTATTTCTTACTTCTAATATTGCAGGGTTCTAACTACATGGTTTGATGTTTTATTTTCAGCCTTCTCCCACTTTTATTTAATGTTTAGCAGTAATATCCTAGTTTCTGCTGGCGAGATTATCTTTATTTTTGGCAAATGTGTTCCTTAAACCCTTGAATCCACACCCAAGTTCAGCCTCTCATGAATGCTATGCCTATTGTGCTGTTGTGAACCCTGTGACATTCACTTTCATAGGCTGTGTCCCTTTTTCAGGGAGCTTGGTCAAGGTCAACGAGCAACTCATCTGACTACTGTCCTGATGGTTTGGGCCTGGGGAACTGTTTTATTATCAAGAAGTCTGAGTTGCTGGGATTCCAGGAAAGAGCTGAGCTTTCAGAATTCTTACAATAATTTCAGCTTTACACCCTTGGTGTACACATGAACTGCTACAGAGAGGAGCTACTTAATAGAAGCATGAACTCTCTATGGTTGGATAATTTTTTAATGAAACATGTTAAAATGTACAATTTACCCAATATTTTAGAAGCAGTGGACTCAGTGACTCTACTATTGGCATTTGGGGCAACATGAAACCATTGGAGTTAGTTATTGACAGAGAAAAAAAGCTATAAAGTGTTAATCAGGATTATTAAACAGTGTGGGGCAATATGGCACATAGCTCAAGGCCTCAAAATGTCTATAACACAGGGGCAGACTAGAGTTCTATGCTATGTGGTTAAACCTTTTCCCTCTTCTCTCTTCTACATAGGTTGCAATGAAATGCAATAAGGGAGATGCTGAGCAGCGTTGGTTTATATTTCAGTGGTATTCAAGAATTTGATAAATAATTTAGGATGTGGGGAGATGTAGACTCAGGAAGAGAAACTAAAAAGCTAGGGTAGTTTATCAATGCATATTTGTAGACTAAAAACCCTTGAGTAACAAAATGAAGATTTTATAGATCAGAGTAGATCAGCTTATTTCATCCAGTAAGTGACAATGAGTAGTTTGAGCATTTTCTCTTGGAAAAGTGACTCATTTTGTCCTTCAGATCTCATCTCACTGCTGACTGAAGCTCGAAGACACTGCAGACAATTTAACCATAGTAGAGTATAGCACACATGACCTGGCATTCCAGTTTAGCCATGGAATCTGGGCCAGATGACCTGTGAAGAAAAAGAAAGACAACCATAAGCATCTGTGTGATCTGCCTGTATGTGATATGAGCATGTGAGCGTCCGTTTGTCCACAAGCCATATGGCTTTTGACTAGAAGCCTCATCATCTGGGTCTCTACATCGGTGTCAGTATAAGTAAATTAGTCTCTCCACTCACCAGCACTTGTGTCTGGTGTCAGGTTGGGATCCGATTTCCCAAGTTCTGCACTCTGATGAATAGACATATCAATTGTTAACACTGAAATGGAGTTTAGAAGTTATCTATCTAATATTCTGCTTAGAGAAGCCTCCTCCTAAAATCCCCCAGATAAAAAGTTTATAGTCTCTACTTGAATGCTTCCAGCAGTGGAGAGCTTGAAACTTCATAGAAAAAGCACACTCTAGTTTTGGATGTGTTTAATTTTAGGGATGTTCCTCTTCATCTTCTGTGACTTCCTCAGTAATGACTTTGGATCTGTATTTGTATGATCTGAGCCCGTTGAGGAAGTGTAGCAAATAGCTGAAGATCAAGTTCTCAGGTAGCCTTTCTTCCTCAGAAAGCCTTTCAGTGAGCGCTTTCATTTCCCTGTTAGGCTTTCTCTCCTCACCACTTCTCCCTTTCCACTGGAGCCCTGCTAAGCTCCATGAACTTTCAGGTCCTAGAAGCACTGCTTCCTTGTCACCAAGCCCAATTCCCTCTCCCTCAGAAGATTTTCACTCTTTTTGGGTTATTTGCAAAATATGAGGTTCGTCTGTTTCTCCTTTCTGCCTTTTTCTCAGGACCCACATTAGACAACGTTATTCTTTATGAAGTACTGAATCACATACCTCATTTTTGCTTTTTGCAATGATTTTCACTCTATCAGATGGGAATAAAAGATACTCTTATCCTATCCTCCTTCTTGTCCTATGTAGACAACTTAAACTTATAGCCCATGGAAGAGTTTACAAAGACCAAGAATGCAGTGCAGTGCTTGCTGTCATTTAGGCTCACTTTGTGTGATTATTATCAACTGAACTAGATTCATCTATGTGACTGAGTATAAAATCTTCATTGAATGTTACACCTGCAGTGCCTGACAGCAGAAGTGACCCTGAGTCACTTCTCATGCACTTTAAATTATTTCAGATTAGTTGGATCTCATTCTTTTCCCAATGGCTATAGCACTTTTGTTTGACTCCATAAGATTCAGTTGCATAAGTTTGCTAATGTTTATTGTCCAGAAGAAACAAAATGGAAGATGGTGTGTGTCCTTGGCAGTCTTCCCCTTTGTTTCATAGGTTAAGAAATAGGATCTTAGGGATAATATTTGGCTGACCCAAAGTTACACCATTAGTTATTAACACAACCTTAGGGAAGAGTTGGTCATGTGTGTTGCTACCAAACAAAAAAATGTCAGATGTTATACCCACTAAATTACCCAATTTGTTTTTAAGGAAGAGACTTAAAATGTTACCTTTCTTATTCCCTCTCCTTTTCTCTCCACATTTTTTCTTTTCATCCCCTATATCACCCGAGACATTGATATTTAATAAGTTTTCAACATATGATGGGTAAAGAGCACTTACAACTATTTTTCCTTTCAACAGTTAGAAAGATGTTTAAAGAAACAATACTAAATTGAGGGATAAGGCAAAAAATAAAACTAGGAAACTACTAATTTGAAGACAACAATATGCTATGTAACAAACATTGATGAATTCCTGTTATTACTTTTAGTGAAATTCTGTATCTTTTCTTTTCTGAGGTGTGTCCTGGGGCCAGAGTGGCATGTGGTACTAGAGATTGAACTAGGGACTTTGAGCTTACCAGGCAGGTGCTTATGCTGCCGAGCTACCTCCCCAGCCCTCTATATTGTTTCTTATTTCTTTTTTACTACTTTTTGTATTCTCCTTTAAAAATTAAAAATAGGACTATATTGTCATCCAGTATCCAAAGGAAGTGAAATTAGTGTGTCAAAAAGATATATGCACTCTCATGTTAGCAATGGTAGATACAAGTGTTGAGACACGCAATCAATATAAGTGCCCACTAATGAATAAGTGGATGAAGAAAGCACAGCCTATGTACACAAGGGAGTAGCATGCAGCTTTTAAGAAGAAGAAAGCCTTGCCATTTGTAACAGTATAAAGTAATACAATAAAAAATAAAACCCCAAAAAACTAAGGAGCTCATATCTTGGGAGATAGAGTCTATAAATGTTTGCTTGGAGACACCTACATCATCACGTGTATGCCATAATGTCTACAAAGGATGTCTTGATCTCAGTGAATTTATAATGAAACATGAGATAGTTGAGGGCCAGGGAGATGGCTCAGTGGCCCAAGTGCCTGCCTGACAAGGGAAAGAGTTCTAGTTCAAAAGCATGTAGTCTGCACTGAAAAAGAGTGCAGAGAAGGGAAGGTAGCATTGAGCCTACTGCTAGCCATTGTTCTTGTTGGCAGAAGGATGCTTGTGAAGAAAGCAGGGAGGCTGGATGACAAATGAGAAGCAAGCGTGGTTCAGTGTGGCATTGTTCTCTGCATACCACAGTCGTATGTGGCAGCAGCCTGCAAGCCTACAATCAGCGAATGTTCCTGAAACAGAAGAGATTAAGAATACAAAAAGGGGAATAAAACCTAACGGAGCCCCTATTGTCCGTTACTTCAACACAATATTTCTAGATCGCCTGATCTGTGACAGGTACTGAACAACATTAGGTATTAGAGGTCCATGGATAATTAAAAGAAATAACATCTCTAAGTTCACAGACTGTAAATTCAAGTATGGACCAAACACTGTGCTGGTATTCCACAAAACTGTCCCACTGGGGAGGAGCTGAAGCCATGTAATCTCCTATTCATGTATTGTAGGCTCTGGTTTTCTTCTATAGATTTTTCCTTCAGCTTCTCCACTTCCACCTAGCTTCTGCATTTTCCTCATTCTCTCTTTCTTTCCCAAGCCACTGTGAATGTGCAGGAATCCTCATGGGATTGGTAAACCTATAATTCATTAATCTTATTGCTCTGTCCACATCTACAATAAATGCTGAGCCGGATTCTGGCCAAATAAGTTCAGTTCTTTATTTGACTTTGGACCTTTATGCTCCCTTTAAAAACTCTGACTCACATGATTATTGGGAAGACATATCCTGCAAAAAATATAAGTTTAAGAAATAGCTGCCCACATATCTTGCTGCCAAGCAAAAAATCCTGGCCAATCTATCAACCTCCTATTCTAGTGGTGATGCCATAGGGCTCAGCACATGGGTGTAGGGCATGATCTCTCTGCCCTTGCTCCCTACGTATGCTAAGATGAATACTCACTGTGCCCATGATCACCAGGGAAGGCCTCGTAACTGTCAGCCCCAGCAGCCTGAGAGTGCTGGAGAAAGGAGATGCTCGCTGGGTGAGGCTCAACACAGGAGCTTCTTCACTGGGGCAAGGGATGGAATCTCTCTGAAGGTCATATGAGGGGACTAAAGCAGTGCCCTCAGCTAGGAAGGCAGCAAAAGAGTACCTTGCTTCCACAACCTAAGCACTTGTCCACAACTTTACCCCCTGTTGCCATTGCACTAGGGAGTCAGAATTTCAATGCAGAAAGCTTGAGAAGGAGATAAGCATGGGGACCGTGGAGCTGTCTGCTGTGGGCTCTGGGAAGTCATGGGCCATTTTACCCAACTGACTTGCTAAGGACTCTCTCTGGTTGACTAAACAGCATAGCTCTTGCTTCAGGAGTTTTTGTAGGGTTTGCCAGATTCCCCTGTAGATCTTCTCTTTGGTTTTGGGGCCAACACTGTGGGAGAAAAAAATCTGTGGCTCCAGTCCTTTTCCCCAGGCCACCAGGTTCCTTCTCTTCTGATTCATGCTTGTTGTTCTGCTTTGAAGATGCCTCCAGGGCCCAGAGGGAGACCTTTGGCTGGACTCCTCTGGCTCTCCCCAGGGCGAGATTGTGGTTCCTGTAGCCTCAGGCTTGGCCTCAGCTCCTCCCCAGTGGCTCTGTAATGCAGAGCTCCAAGCTGACTCCCGCCAGCTTTTCTGTCCCAGGGTGACCTCGCCGACTGTCCTGCAGACTGCCTTTAGCAGGCTCTGCCATTGGTGATTTTCACTGCAGATGTGAGCTGCTGGGCTCCTCAAAGGGACTGGGTAGGCTTCTCTTATCATCTCTGCCCCAGACTTGGTCTCGCCACCCTCTCCTCTGTGGTTTGGGTGAGGAACCATGATGACCTCAGGCTGCCCTTGGAGATGCTCTTTGATAGTGAAAGCAGCCAGCGCTCTCATTATAGTAATCTAGCATGTGCCTGGGCTGGACCAGGTTCAGCTCTGTTGTGTTGTAGTGAGCCCTGGAGGATGTTTGCAGCAATGGCTGACAGATTTTCCAGCGCCAAGGCCTGAGCCCTGGGGACTCCTCTGCCCTCTTTTATCACCACCTTGCCTTTGAATGACAAGGGCACTGAACCAGGTCAGTGTCAAGAAAGGGACCAGCTCTGGGGGATTTGTGACAGAGCTGGGACTAAAACTCAGGTTCAGAGCCAGGTTTGTTGGCCCTGGTGCCATCTTTGCTTTTGCTCCTCTCACTTGTTCAACATCCTACTGAGGACTTGAACCAAGTGAAAATATGTACAAAGCTTAGAATGTAGGGTCTGAGGTTTCACCACTTTTGCTCCATTCATTTTGTTAGAGACATGTCAGCTAAATCTATATTCAAGGGGAAAATCATTAGACACCAGCACTTTATGGGAGAGAGTCCAAAACGTCTGTGTATACACTTTGAAACCACAGTAAAGATTTCCCAAGTAACTTCACTCTTAGAGAAATTAAATAGTTGTCTGAGACAGATAAGACCTGATGATGCTATGCATGGCTTTGAACTTTGGAAGGAAAAACAGGTTGTTGTACCAGGAAATGCAGTGATGAAAGAATGCTTTCTAGAACAGATAAGTTGGGACCACTCTGACCTTTTGTTGCCCCTGTAGAAGTCATCAGATCTTATGGTGGCCTGGTTTTCTTCACCTTCTAAGTGAAGTAGTCTTAGATCCCTTCAAGCTTTCATTATTCTGATCCTACAGTTTGGAGGACCAGTCTGTTTCTTTGGTGGCTCCCCAAATCCTCCGATGGTGCTAACCTTTGTGTGCCCCACACTGGGTAGATAGCCCTCAGTTCACCAATACATGCTGCAGAGAATTGAGGAGCTTGGGGTACGGGTATCACAGGGAAAGAAGTTAAGAGAAGCTGATAAGGAGAAATACTCATGTGCAAGATAATTTCTAGTTGCTTGGATAGCAGAGTTGGGAGGAAGTGGAAGATGCGAATGAAGAGTGAGGGTGTGCTGGGCCTTGGTGAGGTTCTACCTAAGTTCTTGGAAGGCCAGGGGGCCTACACAGGGGAGCTTCTTTGTATTTGGAAAATGCTCTACCTTGATTTTTTATTTGTACTCCTCCCTGCTCCAGATAGTCACATGAAGACATTAGAGTTGACATTCTAAATGACTTGATACTCCAAACAGGTGACTGAGGTCAAACAGTTGGTGTCTAGGGACGACTTTGTTCTACCCTGAGAGGGTGGAGGGTTTCCTGTGATGTGTCTCCATTAATTAGCATCTCTGCTCTTAATAGGGGAGTTGGAGAATAAGGAAACTATGTTTCTTTCTCTTTCTTGCCTCTTTTCAAAGAATTCAAGTTGTCTCCATTGTACAGATAAAGACAGAGGTGAAGGAAAGCAAAGTGGCCTTCAAACAAAGGTAGAGCAGAACTTGGGGTTCCAGCCCAATCTAAGGGATGTGGGTGACCCAGGTCAGCCAGGGGCACACCCTGTGCCCTCAAACACTTGGCACAGGGCATTCTGAACACTTGGCTCAGCAGTAAAGGGTGACATCTAGAGAAGAACAAAGTTGAGAATCCCAGGGGAGAAGCTTGGGATGAGGAAGATTCAGTAAGTCCTCAGGAATCTGGTTAAAAGACCAGGGGCCCGGCGGGATGGCTCAGTGGTCTAAAGCGCCTGCTTGGGAAAGCTTAGGCGGCTTCAGGGACCGCTGTTCGATCCTCGGCACCACATGCTGCACCAGCCCTGCCCTCTAGGCGGGCTGAGCTGGCCATAAAAATGAGTGAATAAACAAACAAAGGTTCTGAAACAAGAAAATAAATAAATAAATAAATAAATAAATAAATAAATAAATAAATAAATAATTTTAAAAAAGAAGAAGAAAAAAAAGAGAGAGAGAGAAAAAAGACCAGATAGTTTGGGATGACTTTGTTGCTTGTGCGCATATGTGTGTCTGGGGCCCCGCCTCTTGCCAGACAAAGGTCATTTCTGCATATTTATTTGCTGAATATAAAATACTTCAAGAATTGTGCCTCATATTTATTGAATCTGAAATGAAAATGACTCAGAAGAGAGGAAAAACAAGTTTCAAATGCCTGAAATAGATCCCAAATTAAATATATGTGGCCCTGGAGCACGGGTGGCATTGTTTCCTTACAAAACCCTCATCTTGCACCCACATACATGTTACCCCTCCACACACACACATGTACACACATGCACAAGTGCACATAACCCACCCAAGTCCCTTTATCTCATTTTACCTCATGCTTCAGCCTTTCTGAGGCCCATCCTTTCCTGTAGGAGAGGCCTGGCCGCATGTGCGTGGAGGAATGACAACTGCAGGCACAGCTGACTTTCCAGGAGGCCCAGGACTTTTTTCTGGCCCCTGTTTCAGGCTTAGTGTCCAGATCTCTGAAGAAACTTTGAATTTTTATTTTTTAGTTCAGTTGGGGTCACCTCAGACTGTCTTTAGCTCTTGGATATGGGAACGTAGACCATTTGGGAAGAATGACCCTTTGCCAAATTAGGTGTGCCCTAGTTTGTACACAGCCGCACTCCTAAAATGTTCTATATCGACTCAGTTTTTGTATATTGTATATTGAATTATCTTTTGAAGGCATGGAAAGGATTTGCTACCTCAAAGCCCCCTGAACTGCATTCTTTTGCAAAGTGAAGAGCATTTTGTATCATGGCTACCAGCTCAGTGATTTATGAGCCTGGTAAATAGATGGAACGTTTTTGTATACTGAATGTTATTTTTAATTATGTGGGATTTGTTATTCCGAGTTACCAAGCACTGAATCCTTTTGCACAGAGCTTTTCCGTAATGTGGATAAGTCACTTCATGATTTATGAGGTTGGCAAGCTCAGACACTTGTTAAAGTAAGACCTAGCTCTTGTTCCACTGACGTTTTTACTGATGTTCAAGACTTGAGGACAAAAAAGCAGTAAGATCTATGCATCATAAATAGGGATGTGAGAACAGAGACTTTTAAACTTTTCATTTTGTTGGGATGAAAGATTTCAATGGCTGCCAATTTTGTTTACCTATCATATAATTATATGTTAGAAATGATTTGTTTTTCCAAATAAATGTTAGCTATTACATTTATAAAGGTAAAACTTCTTATGTCTGTATAATATAAAGCTGTATATCTACCCATCCTGCCTGTCATCTATTAATGTATAACTGTACAAATAGACCTTATAGTAGGCTCGTGTTTCTAACCATGGAACATTTGCTATTTCCACCAGTATGGAAAGTATACTGGTCTGACTGATGGGGACCTTTATTTCCTGTTACCCCTTTGTTGAGAGCTGCAGAAAGGTGGAAAATTGCTAAGATGTGTGTAGGTGGAACTGGGCCTCAGTTCCTAAAGCAAACAAAGTACCTCAGTCCTGAGAAAAACAACCTGTCTGGTTTATGTCAGCTATTCATTGCTAGACAACCTTGTGTCATGTGTTACTAACTTTGTAAAAGTATAAATAAATGATCATTTTGTTGTGTGTTGAGTTAATCTTGCCCATCAAGCAGACCAGCGACCACCTAGCCCAGCTTTTGTCTTCTTGTCTGTTTTTCTTATTCCTGCCACCGGATACTGTAGTTAGAGCTACAGGAGAGCTATAATTGTCCTGGAATGAGCCCTCTTACAGGAACCCTTCACAGAAGTGGGTGGTGTCAGTCAGATGCTCTGGGGACTTGATCCTTTCCTGTGGTGTGGTCTTGATTAGTCCAGAGAAAGAATTTTAGTTTTCCCAAGCTCAGAGATAATTTTTGAAAAGTCGACCATCTGAGACTATTTTTCCCCCACTGCTAATTTCTAGGTGTCACCACTATACTTCTATTTTACTTCCTGGTTGCCTGACATCTTCGACCCTTGGCTTGTACACATTCCTTTGTGGGCAATTTTAGGATGGAGACTACTCCATCTTCCATCAGATCTTGATAGGTTTACAACAGGTTCTGTGCCATGGCTTGTGCTAGAGTCAACAAGAAGTGTTCAAAATGGTGGGCAAGGCAGGTTTTGGCTGTGAAGAAGAAAGAGGATTCTGCACTACTAAGGAATACTCTTTCTGAGCCATATATCCTTGGAAAGTGTTGGGCTACATGCATAAAAATACTGCCCTTGTAGTCAGAGGATAAGAATCAATGCTAACCATGTCTTTCTAGCTTTGAGGCATGGGTGGGTCTGAGGATACCCCCTTTTAGCCAGGTGTCATATGCAATCCCAGCATTCTCACTAAAAGTAATAAAAAATCCCAGCATTCTGGGTAGCTGTTAACTAGTGAGTTTTTGTCAAAATAAAATACAGTAAAGTAATAAAATAAAATAAAAACAATAAAGGGCTGGGAATGTAGTTCAGTGCAAAGACCCTGGATTCAATTTTCTATATCACAAAATAAAGCAGGAAAGCAAGCAAATAGGAAAGAATAAATCTAATTTTGATTAAAAACAAAGTTTATGACCTCAGATTACTCATCGTCTGGCTTGAGAGACAGACAAGTAAAGAAAACAACTATTTTCAGTGTAATGAATGGAAAACAGTGGCCAGACCAGGTAAAACAGCCTAGGAGAAAGTTGGGGCGGGGTGACATTATTTTCCAAAAGGCAGACAGTAACTCCTCTTCAAAGAATTATTCTGAGGTTCAGTGATCTAAAGCATTCTTAAGTACCTAATAAAACACAAAGCATTCTAAAGCAGGAAGATAGAAGCAGTAATTGTCACCTGATTTCTGCTTGCATTCTACTTGCATGTAAGAGATCCTAATCAACAACCTCTAGCGGGCAGGACATGTTTCTCCAGCCTCCAACTCTGGGACATGTAGGGCTGGCTGGCTCAGCATCTTCAGATCCTGATAACTTTTCCCCAGAAGGAATGTTTCCTTATTTTTATCAGAAAAACTAAGATAAATGACCTCATCAAGGAACACCTTTACCCTGTTAAAAATTAAAACATTACAAGTAAAGCTAAAGGGGCTGGGGAGATAGCTCCATGGCATAAGTGCCTGCCTGGCAAGTGTAAGGTCATGAGTTCGAACCCCAGTCCCGGAGGGGGAAAAAAAAAAATAAATAAAAAAGAATGATGTGGGTATTCGCAGCCGGGCGTGGTGGCTCACGCCTGTAATCCCAGCACTCAGGAGGCTGAGGCAGGAGGATTGGTGCGAGTTCGAGACCAGCCTGGGCTACAAAAGTGAGCTCAAGGCCAGCCTCAACTGCATAGCGAGACCCTGTCTCAAAAAGACAAAAAAAAAAAAAAAAAAAAAACAAGTAAAGCTAAAGTCTCCTCTTGACCCCCCTCACCCAATACTGTGATCCATCTCCCAACTCCGTCTCTGATGGAATCATAATTACCAGTGTGGTATTTAATCTTTTAGATCTTACTATATGTGTCTATAAAAATATGGTGTTCGTTATATAAATATTCTAAACTGTTCAACTAAGAACACATCATAGATGTCCAACCACATATTTTATAGCTATAATTGATTATTTGACACTATTGCATAGTATTTCACAGAAGGAATGTATTACAATTCAGAGCGTTCTCCTATTGATAAGCATTTTCCTGAGCTTTTGTTATATGGTAAATGTATTAGTGTGATTTTTATACATATTGCATTGTGTGCACACACAAGTGTTTGTGTAGCATAAATAATGTGATAAGTGGGATACATGACACATAAGTTCTATCCATTTTATTTAAATTATTATCTGACATATGGACTGCTTCCATCACTTTCCTATTGTAAGGGCCTATTTTTTTGTTTTGTTTTTTTTGTCTTTTTGAGATAGGGTCTCGCTATGCAGTTGAGGCAGGCCTTGAGCTCACTTTTGTAGCCCAGGCTGGTCTCGAACTCGCACCGATCCTCCTGCCTCAGACTCCCGAGTGCTGGGATTATAGACGTGTACCATCACCCTCAGCTCCCACAAGGGCCTATTACCCAGTACCTACAATTTAAAGGAGGAAAAGTTTATTTAGTTCACAGTTTCTTGTGGGTTTACTCCAAAGTTAGCTGGTCCCCATGCAGAAATGCACAGTTGAAAGACATGATGAGGGACAGTAGTTTGTCCAGTGGCAGCTAGGAAGCAGAGAGAAAAGGGAGGAGCCAGGAAGAAGACTACACCTTCCAATTATGTTCAGAGTGACCCAGCTCTAATCAGGTTCTGCTTGATAACAGTACCTGAGTTACTGAACTCACCAATAGTTAAATGTACTGACAGTTATAGTGCCCTGTAGATCCAACCTCTTTCATAGCACAGAAGACTTCTAGAAGACAGTTTAGTTCTAAGCCATAACTTCCACTTCTGTCCTTCCACAAAGTCATATCATTATGACAAATACATGCTGTATGTCTCTAAGATGTGACAAAGTCTTACCTGTTCCAGCATTGCTGAAAAGTCCAAGTTCAAAGACTCCTTTGAGACTCAAGGCAAACTCTTAGCCTGTGTCTCTGTAAAAATTAAAAATAATGTGCATACTTTCAACACACAGAGGCATGGTACAAACATTTCCTTTTAAACAGGGAGAAACTGGAAGACAGAAAAGACCATAGCAAGACTGAAACCCAGCAGGGAACACATTAAACCCTATGGTTCCTTGTATATTATACACTCACACTTGAAAATTTTGTCAATCTGATTGGTAATCTGATAGCATCCAACTGTTCCTTTAGTGCATTTCCTGGTCACTAGTGAGGTGAGGAAGACTTTTGCACATTTTCTGACATTATATTGTCTCCTCTGTTAGTGATTGGTTCATTTTCCTAGTGACTTTTTAAAATGCCTTATACAGATTATTTGTTTATTTATTTTTAAATTTAGTTCAGGGTCTACAGGGTCTTTCTACACAGATTGGATTCATAGTGATCCTCCTGTTTTCAGCCTCCCAAGAGCTGTGATTACAGCCTCGCTCCACCACATCCAGTCTCAATTACCATGTCAGGGGGTGGTCCTGGCACTGCAGGCCTGGGGATCAAACCCTGGCCTCTGTGTCTGCCTAAGCAGGCTATACAGATTACTTATATCAAAAGTGTTGTATGTTGTGTGTCTGTGCCAAAAGAAACAACGAGAAGACCTGATGAATAAGCTTCAGAGAACTCACTGGAACTTGTCTCTCTCAAAGTGAGCTCAGAGCTGCAGAAACAGCTTGCTTTTATTGAGGGCTGGAAGGAGGCTATGGCATGTGTGAAACTACTTTACAGACTACAAATCACTATGTCTTCTACCATTTGCCTAACACTAGGTTCACACAGATGCTAACAGATAACCAAGGAGCAGGGGAGGTGACAACCCTTAACATCCCAAGCAAGAGGTCAACAAACAGGGTGCCAGCAAAAGAAGCTGCTATCCACAGGCATAAATCCCAGCTTTCTGGGACCTACAACAGACAGCAGCCTGCCCTGGGCTCTGTTTCTTGTTTCCTGCTTCTCAGGATATCAACTGGGTATATTTATATTACTATAAAAGTTATTATGTTATACAATTTCAAACATTTGTTTATGTTGAATTTCTCTTAGGTTTTTGATATCTTTTGGTTTCAAAGAACTTTGGATTTGATGGAAAGACCATTTTGAAAAGGTTATGGGTTTTGCTTTCACATCTTTTTTAGTTGCTTACAATAATTAATACATGACATGTTTTTGTCTTTGTCATAGTTGTTCACAGTACAAGATGATTGCACAAAGAGAAATTAGCTGTATATATAGTCAAATAGTCCATAACAGTAGTGGATTATCAGCTCATCTGGCATTATTGGAAGCTGTTGACCTGAACTTTTTACAGCTCAGCATATTAATATGGCTTTCCTTTTTATAACATGATTAGACTTTTCTGCTGGATGGTTAAGACCAAGATAAAGCAAGACCTATATTCCAAAAAATGTAACTTTTGTATCTGACAAGGTCAGTCAGGCCCCCTCAGGATTTACCTTGAAACCATGTATTATGGTTTATAGAACTTTTGTCAGTCTCAGCCATCTGGATGAATTATGGCCATTACTCAACCAATTTGTTCTCTGTGAAAGCCTGAGAGAATATTTTCTCTCTAGGTGACTCTCCTTAGGTGCACGATACATCACTGATTGCTTTTCTCTATGGCCCCATAATCTCCTTGAACAGGACATTTGTGACTCCACTGAGTTATAGGCAGTTACAGTACATGTTCTTTTATGTCCTGTGTCCTCACTGACCTTCAAGGGCTAGAGCCAAAATATTGGCTATTCTTGTGTCGCTTCTTTTTCTCTAATGGCCTGTCAACTTAAGTTGTTAACCATTCAGAAAAGAAGCTTAGTGATATTATTCCCCAAAACATAGGCACTTGAGCTTAATATCACTATCTTTCTGAATATCAAACACCTTAGCAGACATAACATGAAATGGGTATCTTCCATCAGTTGCTGATATTCTAAACTTTAAATTCCTATAGAGTGTGAAAAAAATTGCACATCGTTACACAGAGATTTAGGAACTTAATCATTTACAAAATTGTAGTGGTACACTTCTATGGTCTTTTTTCCCTTGTCTCATGCTCTCTCTTCTTTCTTTTCTTTCTTTCTTTCTTTCTTTCTTTCTTTCTTTCTTTCTTTCTTTCTTTCTTTCTTCTCTCTCTCTCTCTCTCTCTCTCTCTTTCTTTCTTTCTTTCATTTTTAAACATTTACTTGAGAGAGAGTATAGCAATAATTGATATGACATTAGAAGTAGTGCCTAATTAGGAGATCAGAGTGATAGGCATTCCAAGCATGGTTTTAGTGTTACACATTGCTGTCCTCAGTGTATTTGCTTAGTTCACAGTGCTTTCACATCTTGTTTGTGCTTACTTTTAGGTCACAGCAAATTCTACTTTATTTTGTTGAAATGCATTTACAGTTCTCTCTTTATATTTTTGGGTATTTATTTATTTATTTATTTATTTATTTATTTTTGCGGTATCAGGGATTGAACTCAGAACCCTACGTCTGCCACACAAGCACTTATTCTACTGAGCTAACTCCCGGTCCCTTGGGCTCTTTAGTTTTGAGGGAGATATGGACACACCTTTAGTGAATCAACTGAAATTCCACTGATTTTAAATGTTCTTTTACAATAGTTCCCCATTTCATTCATTTACCTTGCTCACTCATTCTTTTTATTGTTCTGCCTCTCTATTTTTGAGCTGAAGCCTAATCAAAGAGGCCCACCTTACCTGGAATAGTAATTACTTAATCACTACATTATTCTACCTTCCTTTCTTCTTATTTTTTTACCACACATATATATTTTATCTTGTGTTTTTGTGTTTTATATTTTAGAGAAGATCTAGAGGGTGTTCAAGGTCTCAAAACTAGACTGGACTCCTAGTGATCTGTCTGTTTACAGCCTCCCGAGAGCTGGGATTACAGAGACGCACTACCACACTGGGTCTTAATTGTCTCAGTGCTCCTCAGGGGTGGGGCCGACACAGCAGGCCCATGGAGTGAAACCCCAGCCCCTGCATCTGCTTGCAGGTACTTTAATCCACTGAGCTATTTGGCTGGCCCTGTATACATATATATATTTTAGATATTTTGATGTGTTTGTGTGTACACTATAAGCTCTGTTATGACAGGGACCATCTCTGATTTGTTATTAATGTTCTTATCATATAATAGAACCCAGTAGACATTTATGAGATAGCTGATGAATAAATAAATGAAAGCCAATAACTTAAGCAGACTAATTTGCATTTTGAGTTTATTTCAAGTATGTTAATAAGTTGTCAAGGAATCTTTCCTTTCTATTAATAAAAGAGCTAAGCAGAGAAGAACCTTTCTAGCTCCTTGATATGTCTCTATGCATGATTTTGAGTTCTGTGAACATGTCACATGATAAATATTAAACTACTGGAAAGACTATTCAAAGGGATAGAAAAGATATATTTCTTTTGGGACTTTGCTCAAGGCAATTATTGCTGAACTCCAGAAAATATTTATTAAACACGGGCAGGTTTTGGAAACAGAATAACATGTAAAATATACATTGGCCTTCTATAGTGATACTAACAACAACAAGATATATAATTACAAGCTATGATAGTTTCTAAATAGAAAGATGATAATGTTCATAGTGCATGTAACAACCCATTGGCTCAGAGACTGTTCCATTGGAGAAGTGACTGTTGAATGGAGACCTGAACTAGATAAATGGAAGAATGAAACTTCTTGACAGATGCTTTCAGGCAAAGCAAGTGACAAAAAGAAATGGAGAACCCAGTGTGACCATGGTGAGGATGATCAGGAAAGAGCCTCTGGCCAGGTAGGATCAAAGGACATACAGTGTGATGATAGACAAGAAAGGAAAAAAGGAAGACAATTGATGAAGACACGTGGATTTTGGAGTAATACAAATCCTAGGTTCACAGAAAAGTTTTCTTATCTACGAACTGTGTAACTGATCAGTTTAAAAGTCTTTCTTTTCAACTACCTAACTGGTGCAAACAGTCCTTACTGAGCCACCATGTATGTTACATGGGATCATCCTTGCTGTGCCTTAGACCCACATGGTAACAGCACAGTGCTTCGACATACATGAGGACGCACTTACTTGTTACCTGCTGGTCATTTAATTTTAGGCAAAGCAGAAAGTCGTCACTGTTTTTGGAGATTCACCGGGGAGCCTAGACTGGTTTAACCACTGTGAAAATCACTGTGAAGATTTCTCCATAAAACTAGAGTAGAGGTCCTACTTGGCCCAGCTATTCCCCTTATCTGTATCTTCTGAAAGAATTAAAAGCACCACATCACAGTGATATATATGCATATCCATGTTGATGGCAGCACAGTTTGTAGTAGCTAACTCTTGGAAATAGCCCAAAAGATTATTAACTGATGAACGGATAAAGAAGATGTGGATTTTTAAATGCAGGAGAGTACTACTGAGCCATAAGGAAGGATAGACTTGAGACATTTCTAGGTAAACAGATGCACCTTGAGGCCAAACTCCTAGGTACAGCAAACCAAACACATATGTGTAAATACTGCATTGTTTCTCTGGTGTGAGAAAATGAAAATATAAACAAGGACCAGAATATATACTAGATATTATGAAACAGAAAGAAAATACTCAATTAAGAAGGGGAACTAAGTAAGTGGAGAGGAAAAGGAAGCAAGGAAAAGGAAGAAAGTGACTAAAAAGAAAAAAATGGAAACAAGGATTTTGTAGATGAGGAGTGGAAGGGAAGTTGAAGGGAGGATAGGAAAATGGGGGAAAATGGAATTAGGATAAATCATATAGGTATAAACTACCTATGATACATGTGATCCTCATTTATATTTATAGGTATAACAATGTTACTTAATAAAACCAAAATAGTAGTAATATAATAATCTCCACAAAAGGAGATCAATATTTTTTTAGCATTTAGTTAAGTTTGGTTTAGGTCAGTTAAAAACCAGTTTTGAACATATATTTTGTATAAGATATAAAGTATTAGTCTAATAATACAATCGCCATTTACATCTAAGAATGAAATAGAAGTTTCATAACAGTATCAAACAAGATACACAGAAATAATTTAGTATGTGTTTGGGGGAAGGGATGGAAGAGACTTCTACCAGAGCCTGGGAGGAGGGTTGAGGAGATAGCTCAGCACACTAAGCACCTGCTTAAGCAAGTATAGGGACTGGAGTTTGATCCCTGGCATCACATGCCATGCCAACTCCACCGTCAGGTGTACTGAGTCAGTAACTGAGTCTTCGTGTGGTGGTGCCTGCCTGTAATCCCAGAGCTGGGGAGACTGAGACAGGAGGATCATTAGGAGTGTAAGCTACATAGTGAGACCCTGTACCAAATATATTAAAATAAAACAAAACAAAACAAAAATAAAAACAAATAAACAAAAAACTGCCTAGGAACAGACAGTGGTGAGCCAAGGTAGTCCTGGGTCCTCAGTACTTCCTGAGAAGATGCTGCCAGGAGTTCAGCTCTTGGTGTACATTTTAGATCATGGTCAAGAGCTCATGCTGGAATGTAATCAAGATCAGTGTCCCAAAATCTGCCTAAGTTCGTCTTCTTTTTTTATACTTAAAAAAAAAAAAAACTTTATTTATTTATATTATGGCTGACTCAGCCTGCCCTGGGAGTGGGTCTGGTGCAGCATGTGGTGCCAGGGATTGAACCATGGTCCCTGCAGTTGCCTAAGCTTGCCTAAGCAGGTGCTTTAGACTGCTGAGCCATCTTGCCGGCTCCAGTCTAAGTATTTCTTGTTCTGTGCATGTCACTTAATTAATTTGTGGAAGCGCATCACTCCCACAGCTGGAAGTGAGTAGCATACTGATGATGTATTTATCACATTCAAATCAATGGAATGAAACTGTACTCATACCAGTGTGATCTACAGATCTAGTTATACCACAGGGTTGCATTTCTCTTTGGTGTTTGGTTTCTTTATCTCCAGCCTCTTCAGACAAAGCCATCTGAATGTCTGACCTTATTTTGCTTGTTTGTTTTTACCTCTTTGGGTAGGCCCATCTTCTGCTCTTTGTAAATCATCAAAGGAAGCCTTTGTCGCCTAAAAACATGTCTTATCCCTAAGCTTTATCTTCTCACTTACTGCATCTCCATCACAGCCCATGCAAATCCTATTCATCCAGGTGGTATGTGGTGGTGCAGGTCTGGAATCCCAGCACACGGGGAAAGTGAGGCAGGAGAACTACAAGCTTAGGCCAGCCTGGGCAACACAGCAACTTACTGACTCTATTGCAAACTTTATAAAAACATTATGAAGGGGCTGGTGATATAGTTCAGTGTGAAGGCCCTGGCTTCAATCTCCAATACAGCACACACACACACACACACACACACACACACACACACACACACACACACACAATCTTTATCCTTCAGACATAGATTTCTTTGTGAGGCTTTCCTAATCACTCCAGTTTTGTGGGATTTCGTTTTTTTTTTTTTTTTTTTTTTTGTAAAACAATTATAATGTCCATTACATTATAAAAAACAAAACACTAGAAAGAAAATCCTTGAGTACAATGGTAATAACTTAAGTTTGCTATGTTTTCCCCATGATGTGAGGATGTTAACCATTGCTAGGTACAGGTATTTGGTATCAGGGTAGGCTTTATTCT
>PVJA010036119.1:0-21317 GCA_004027025.1 Myocastor coypus | reverse complement strand
TTCTGCAATTGCAGTGGGCCACCAGTGAAGCTTGTGATGTTGGAGGCTATTGAATCTAAGCCTCCTAAAGCTCATCTCACCAATCTAGCTCTGGGTTTCATGCATTGTAATTAAGCACTTTTTTTTCTTGCTGGGTGGTCAAGGGCAAGTCGAAGCAAGACCTGTATAACAAAACATTCATTTTTTTTTGTATCTTCCAGGGTCAAATCCCCTCAGGATTAAGTCTGGGACCATAGACAGTACTTTGTAGAACTGTTGTTAGTGTCAGCCTTCGGGACGAGTCACGGCCATTGCTTGGCCATTTTGCTTTCTGTGAAAGCCTGAGAGAATGTTTTTCTCTGGGTGACTCTCCTTAGACGCACTATAGTTCATTCATCCCTTGCTTCCTCTTAATTAAAAGAGAAGAATTTTTTTTTTTCTTAGCAACATCAATAGGAAGGTGGGTCATGCCCACACACTGTGCTCTGTAGAACTATTGTGTGAACGATATGCAATATTTCAACTTTCAAAAAAAGAAAGGGGAAAAGGAAAAAAAAAAGTAATGTTGATTTAAAAGGGTTAATGTTTAATTGAGCTACATTATTTTTAGTAAATTTAAGTTGTAACATGTTTTAAGTAACATAAGAGTAAGTAAAGTTAGGTGTACCACTGAGAGTGTACAATAGGACTCAAGTTTAAGGGTTGTTCTAAGTTTTTTTTTTTTTTTTCAGTAATTTTGTGAGTCATCAAGGCTCTGATCTAAAAGCCAGCAGAGCCTGTGTATCACTGTGCTGCTGAGGAAGGTGTCATTCACCAAAAGCTGCAATACAGTACGGTTCAGGGGGCAAAGGCTGTGAGCCCCCAGAAGGAAGGCAGAGATGCTTCTTTGGGTGTTGTTTGGAAAAGAGGCAGATCTAAGTCAGGAGTGGTGGCACACTCCTGTAATCTCAGCACTTGGGAGGCTGAGGCAGGAGGATCGGTGCAAATTTGAGACTAGTGTGGGCTACAAAAGTGAGCTCAAGCCCAACCTGAACTGCATAACAAGACCCTGTCTCAAAAAAGCAAAAAAAAAAAAAAAAAGAAAGAAAGAAAGAAAGAAAAAAAGAGACAGATCTTCAGCTGTTCTTCAAATATAGTAGAATGTAAATCACACAGGAGAGAATGAGTCAAGTTTTGAGATTAGAGACCAGAGTCTCACATTTAACATCCCAATTAATCCTGCTGTGTGTTAACATTTCAAATGGAGTTGCCTAGAGTGCTCTACTATGTTTATTGAATACAGTCATCTTACTGACTGTGCATAAAGTGCAGGAGGAAGAATGTGACTAAGGATTTGGGACTATGTGGCTTTGAAAGACAGGCTAGTCTGAATTTTCCCATTTTGAATGCTGACACTGAGGTAAATTAATGGCAAAATAATGGGCTTCTTTGCTTTAATAATATGTCTAACTGTTCTGTAAGAGATCACTTGAAAAGGTTTCAGTGACCATAGAATCATAAAAGATGTTAGGGATTTTAAAAGTTAAGGAAAATACAGTTGTGTTTGTTCACCCTTCCTCTATTCTTTGGAGCTTATGACTGTAATTTGTATGCTAAGTTTAGGGCTTACATGGCCTTGCAAGTGGCCTTTACCACCCTGAGCTGCTGATATGTTCAGTGACTATGCTTCCACGTAGCCACCTCCTGCCCTGCCAAACTCACTTTATTTATTTATTTATTTATTTATTTAACTATTTATTTATTTATTTTCTTTCCAGCACTCACTTTAAAGAAACAGCTATTGGAAGAGTTATTTACCAAGGCCAAATCTTTTAGTTGTTCCAAGTCTTATACAAACAAGTTATTTCTCTTTTAAAATTTGATTTAAAAAAAATTAAGCTTTATTTATGTTGTAGCCGGCTCAGCCTGCCCTGGGGGTGGGACTCGCTCAGCATGTGGTGCTGAGGTTCGAAACCTGCAGTTGTTTAAGCTTGCCTAAGCAAGCACTTTAGACTGCTAAGCTATCTCGCCAGCCCTAAAATTTGAATTGTTGAATGCCTGACTGGCAAGTGCAAGGTCTTGAGTTAGATTCCTGGTACAAAAAAAAAAAAAAGAAAAGAAAAAAGAAAAGAAAGAAAGAAAAGAAAAGAACTTGAATATGGAAAGGATTTTTTCCTCTTTTAGCAGTTGGAATCATAGTCACATTTAGGCTAAAGCCTTGAATAGGGATGCACAGATTTCTCTTGTGAAACCATTTTAATATACATCCCCCTACCTATGCAAGATAAGAAGGCACAGAATTTAATGTTGAACATTAACAACTGAGACCCTTCCCAGTTGCTTTTCCTTTTGGATTTGCCCTAAGGATGATGCATGTTACATGCTACCCTCAACCGGAGTCCATTTGGAAAGACACCTTTTATGAGAATATTTAAACGAACACCCAGACTGGGTAAAATAAAAAAAAATTTTCCTTTAGCCTGAGGGATGATGAGTGATTTGGGTTAAGATAGTGATCAAAGAGGTAAAATTATTTTTCAAAATCAGATTTTATTGGTACATTTTAGATCTGTATAATGATCATATTCCTCATAGGAAATTTATGCCTGTACACAATGAAACTTGACCTTGTTTTCCATTCCATTTCCTACATTTGTTTCAACCCTTCCATCCCTCCTGATTTAGAATATAGGTTCTATGCCCTTATAATTCAATTTTTATAAAGCCTAGCACATCTGATAAAGTACACACAGCGTAATTCTATAGCTTTTCAATTTTCACCCAGCAAAAACCCATGTAGTATCACTGTGGAAGAGAAAGAACATTACTTTAGGTATAGCTTCTTTCCAAATCCAACGCTTCTTTCTAATCACTTCCTGTCCCCATATCCAAAGCCATCATTTAGTTTGGTTGGTTTTTAATGCAGTATCACAGCGTGTCTTTTTTTTTTTTTTTTTTGTATCTAGCTTCTTTCATACCTTCTTTTGTGAGATTTATAGTGATTCCATGTATAATTGTGATCTATTCATTTCACTGCTGTTTTGTAACCTATAGTACAAATATGACACAATTTATTCATTCCACTGTTGCTGGACACGTAGGTATTTGCCCTCAAGCGATAAGTAATTCTTATTCAGGAGTAATTGCATTTTATGAATTCTTTTCAGATAGTGTAGTTAACTTCCAAAGAAGGGCATACCAAGATTATCTGCGGAATTTTAAGATATGTGTGAGCTCTCTCTCTGTCTCTGTCTCTCCCTCTCCATATATATACCTGACTAGAATATTTATTACTGACTTATGTGTCAAGAATTCACCTACAAAGTCTAGCAGCTTAGTATTTATCACTATGGAGCTGTAAAAAGCTAGGTTTAGGGTGTTTTCATTGGGCTTTTACAAACTTTTACCAGTTTTAGCCGGGCGTGGTGGCTCACGCCTCTAATCCCAGCACTCAGGAGGCTGAGGCAGGAGGATCGGTGCAAGTTCGAGACCAGCCTGGGCTACAAAAGTGAGCTCAAGGCCAGCCTCAACTGCATAGCGAGACCCTGTCTCAAAAAGACAAAAAAATAATAATAATAACTTTTACCAGTTTTTATAAGCATTGATAATGTAACAATGAAGATAGATAGATAGATAGATAGATAGATAGATAGATAGATAGATAGATTTATAACCTACCCTCTCCTGGGTGCAGATATATATAAGGAGGGAAAAGAGGGAAGGGGAGGAGGGGAAAGAGGGGAAGTGACTTACAACTGCAACATCTAGCAGTGTTATTGTCTCATCTCTTTGGGTTCCCTATGCAGGTTTATGGAGCAGTGATGAACATAAACCGTGGGAATCCCTTTCAAAAGGAAGTTGTGTTGGATTCATGGCCAGACTTTAAAGCTGTCATCACCCAGCGACAGAGAGAGGTACAGGTTTGGAAGGCAAATAAATAAGGATTGGTGCCTGGCAAGTGCAAGGTCCCAAGTTCAGCCCCCAATTTAAAAAAAAACAAAAAAAGAACTAGAATTAACTAGAAAGAATGGATTAGGTAAAGCAAATACTATAACTATAATAATTACACAAGCTACACATCTCACCATTAGTTTCTACTGTGAATAGCACATGAAAAATGTCTGGTGCAAAGTGTTTCTTCCATCCTTCCTAATCTCTGGAAGTGGGAAGCACACTTGACTGCTGTGAGCATCCTAGCTTTTCTACAAGGCAGATGATTCCTCATGCAGGTAAATGCAGAAGATGAAGACACTTCATTCCACTCTGCTTCTGAGGCTAAAAGGAAGTGCCTCACAAAGATGTGCTGCCCTCCTAATGTACTCCATGAAGAAGAGCTTTGACTCTTAAAGGAGATTAGTTTTACTCTTCATATATCTACCCATCCATCCATTCTCCCATGCATCCATCCATTCATTTAGATATTTGTGTGTATGAGTAGAGCTACAAATTTAGCCTAGGGCCTTGTCCAAGATAGGAAAGCATTCTGCCACTGAGCCACAGTACCATGCCTCCCCAACTTGCTTTTTATTTTTGAGATGGCTCTCACTATGTTGCCCAAGAGGACCTCAGACTCTTGGGTTTAAGGGATCCCCATGCCTCAGCCTCCCAAGAGTCTCCCTCAGCTGAGACTGCTAATATGTGACATCACACCCAGTCTTTTTATATTTTTATATATAAATGTATTCCTAGAAGAATGTGAAATAAGTGTCTTAAAGCCTTGCTAATATGAAAAGAAAAAAAATGTCAAGAAATTTTGAGTCCTCTCTATAGCATGTCAGCATCATTCTCACCTCATTGTTTTTAGGTGGCTAATTTGGGTAATGGAAAATGAGCTGACCATGCCCAGCTAATGATTCTTTTTTTTTTTTTGTCTTTTTGAGACAGGGTCTCACTGTGCAGTTCAGGCTGGCCTTGAGCTCACTTTTGTAGCCCAGGCTGGTCTCGAACTCACAGCGATCCTCCTGCCTCAGCCTCCCGAGTGCTGGGATTACAGGCGTGCGCCACCATGCCCGGCCCAGCTAATGATTCTTACTCTCCTAGGATTTGTGTTACTCGAAGGTTTGTCTCAGTGACTATGTCATTTGTCCTAGGCTGAGGCAGATAACCTGGACCATTATACTAACACTTACGCTGTGTTCTACAAGGACGTCAAGGCTTATCAACAACTACTGGAAGAACAGGATGTTATTAACTGGGACCAAGTTTTTCAAATACAAGGTGAGATTAAGTGTAAGACATACACAATGCAGTAAAGTTTTCTTTAGTTTGTGTACATGTGAGATATATAACTATAGAGGAACTTCATATATATATTAAATACACATGTTCAAAAACATATGCATACATGTTTTTGATGTTCTTACCATTTTTATTTGACTGTTGTACAAATAGCTTTGATTGGTATTGCTTATTTTTTTCTCACAGAAAATCTTTTGAGTTACTTGGCTATAAATCAGTTTTACAGCCGGGCGTGGTAGTGCACGCCTGTAATCCCAGCACTCGGGAGGATGAGGCAGGAGGATCAGTGTGAGTTCGAGACCAGCCGGGGCTGCAAAAGTGAGCTCAAGGCCAGCCTGAACTGCATAGTGAGACCCTGTCTCAAAAAGACAAAAAAAAAAAAAAAAAAAAAAAATCAGTTTTACAAAATGGAATGCTAGTCAGAGCATCTTTAATTTTAGCAGGATTAACTTTCTTGACATTTCTGAGGCTTAACTCTCCCTGAGAGAAGAGTTAAGACTCATAATGGCATTCTGTTCTATATGCCACCCCATATATTTTCAAGAGAGAGTCTCAAGACCATGCTAAGAAGTGGCTCATAAGAAGAAAAAAAAACAAGGTATTAGACATGGAAGAAGGAAAGATAATTTCAGAGGATTCAATCAGTAAAGAGTCAGATTGAAAATGATGAAGAAAATGGGGATTTGGAAGTAGGCTATTACCTCTCCCAAGGTACTCTACCACTAAGCATTGTCTCAGCCCTTCCATTTTGGTTTATTTGTTTGTTTTGTATTTTAGGGAAGGATCTACAGGGTGTTCAGGTTCTCACTACTAAATCCCAACACTTGGGAGGCTGAGGCAGGTTGATCAGTGAGTTCAAGACCAGCCTAGGCTACAAAAGTGAGCTCAAAGCCAGCCTGAACTGCATAGCGAAATCCTGTCTCAAAAAAACCAAACAGACAACAAAACCAAAAACATGGTCTCACCACTAGATCAGACTCCTAGTGATGTGCCTGTTTATGGCCTCCTAAAAGCTGGGATTACAGGTGCTTGCCACCACACCCCCTCTCAAGTGCCATCTCAGAGTGTCCTGGGGGCGGGGCCTGCATGGGGCAGACCTGGCCTATGGGGTTGCCTGCAGGTACTTTAATCCTCTGAGCTATTTGGCCCACTCTTTGCTTGTTTGTCTTAGATAGGATCCTGCTAAGTTTCTCAGGCTGGCCTCAAATTTGGCATGCTCCCGCCTGCACCACCAAGCAGCTGAAGTTATAGGTGTCTGCCACCACTCCAGGTGGGAGCATATCATTTTTGTCTACCACTGTGAAGCAGTGCCCAAAACAGTGCTTTATGTATATCAAATGTTAAATCAGGATTTATAAATGATGTGTTACAGCTATGATAAGTGGAATGTGGGTGAGGTAAGCTCAGTGCAAACTCACTGTTGTAATTACTTTTCTCATTGCTGAGACAAAATACCCAACCCCAAAGTTAAAGAAGAAAGGTTGACTTCAGCTCAGTCTGTAGACCTTTCAGGGCATAGTTAGCTGGTTGCAAGGTATGGTGGCATGGCAGAGGGCACCACAGAGGAGACACAGTTCATGACAAAGCAAACCAGAAGCAGGAAGCAGCAGAAGTGGGTCTGCCTTTCCTTTTGATCCAAACAGGCTACAAACCTTTTGGGCAGGTCCACCCATACCCAGGCTGAGCTTCTGTCTTCAATTAATCCACTCAACCCCACCCAGAATTATGCTAATTCCAGTCAGTGGATTACTTTAGTGTCACACATCCTTAACCCCAGAGTCACACATCTTGGGTTCAGCTGGCTTTGAAAAGCTCCACCTATGAGTGTAGGAGGCTTTTGGGGTGGGGGTGGCGGGTGTTCTTTTTTTGCAGGATTCGAACTTAAGATCTTGCACTTGCCAGGCAGACACTTGTGCCACAGAGCTATCTCCCTGGCCCCACGGGATATCTAGATATAAGGTATAACACTCGCTAACATCAAATTTATAACTTTAATACTGTAATGAGTATTTTGGCAACAAGCTGGAAGAGAAGCTTTAAAGTTGGCTTGCCACACGAAACAAACCCAAACTCTCATATAAAGTTGTTTCTTGCACAGATTTTGCAAGCTATGAAGTATTATTGCTTCAAGGAATTTAAAAATTCATTTCCTATAGAATATTTCCAACGGAAATTTCCATGAAATATCGTAACAGAGAAAGACATTACATGTGGTGGTACATGCCTGTAATCTTAGCACTCTGGAGGTGGGGCCAGGGGGATCACTATGAGTTTGAGGCCAGCCTTGGCTCTACAGTGAGTTCAAGACCAGCCTGAGCTACATAGTGAGACTCTGCCTGAAAAAATGAAATAACTGGGCCAGCAAGATGGCTCAGTGGGGGCCCGGCGGGATGGCTCAGTGCTCTAAAGCCCCTGGTTGGGAAAGTTTGGGTGGCTTCAGGGACCGCGGTTCGATCCCTGGCACCACGTGCTGTGCCAGCCCTGCCCTCAGGGCGGGCTGAGCAGGCCATAAAAATGAGTGAATAAACTAACAAAGGTTCTGAAACAAGAAAAAAATAAAATAAAATAAAATAAAAATTTTTTTAAAAAAGAGAAGAAAAAAAAAAAAAAGCTCAGTGGACTAAGTGCCTGCTTTGGCATGCGTAGAGATAAAGGTGCGATCCTCAGTCCTGCATGCTGAGCTGGTCCCACCCCCAGGGCATGACGAGCCTGCTACTGAGTCTAGGCTTGGTGGCCCATGCCCATAATTCCAGCACTAGGGAGACTGAAGACAGGAAGATCACTATGAGTCCAAGCTGCATAATGAGGCCCTGTACCAAATACTTAAAAAAAAAAAACAAAAGAAGGGGCTGGGGAGATAGCTCCGAGGCACAAGTGCCTGCTGGGCAAGTGCAAGGTCGTGAGTTCGAACCCTGGTCCCACAAAAAAGAAAGAAAAATAAATAAAATAGTTAGCCGGGTGTGGTGGCTCACGCCTGTAATCCCAGCACTCGAGAGGCTGAGGCAGAAGGATCGGTGCAAGTTCGAGACCAGCCTGGGCTACAAAAGTGAGCTCAAGGCCAGCCTGAACTGCATAGTGAGACTCTGTCTCAAAAAGACCAAAAAAAATAAATAAATAAAATAAATAAATAAATAAATAAATAAATAAATAAAATAGTTAAATAGATGATCACAATGGGTAACATAATGGGGATTGATTGGAAAAATTCCACAAAAATTTAAAAATCATATATAGAATAACTAATACTTTATAAATAAATATATAATGGTAAGATTACAAACCATGCAATTGACAAACCAGGCATTCTGATGCTAGCAGAAGATTTACTGGGGCATGAAGCAAGCTGGCTGTCAAGCAGACCAAAACAGCGAATAAAGGGGGACAAGAGACTTTATAGGATCTTTCAGAGAGGGTGATTGTACACTGGAACAGCCAGATCACAGGTGGACATCATTTATCTTCCTTGTGGTTTAATTTTATGTCAGAAGGGAGTGAGCTGAGACCAACACAGGTCAAGGGGAAGTGAGCTGAGACCAGAGTACAACATGGGGGAAGGTTGGGATTGGGGTTGGTGTAGGTTACCTAGGAAACCAAGGGAGGGAATGTTTGGGGCAAGGTGCAGGGGAAACTGTGAGTTCTGACTTATCATCCAAGACCATTTGATAGAAAAAGACAAAGAAATCATCTGGCTACTTCCTACTGAATGGGAATGTTGTGGGGTCATAAGTCGAGATCAGGGCGAGGACTTGTCTTCACTGAAGGGGTCTCATTGGAGCAAGACCTGATAGGAGTAATCTGAGAGAAGCATTTGGTTAAAATTTCGGGTTGTTAATCTGGTGACAGTATTGCTGATGAGGGAAATGAAGCAAGGAGCTATCACGAGCATAATGGCAAGCCCTGCAAAGGGCCCTAGAGGGGGAGCAAGCCAAGGGATGGCCCGAGTTTTACGTATCAAGAAGACAGACAGGAACAGTCGTATGTCTATTTTGTGCTCCTTGTCTGGAGGTGTATTGAACATGTGAGATTTTTTGAAGAGGGGAGTTGTAAAAGGGAAAGAGCAATGGCTAAAGGTTTTTTGGGAAGAAGACAGGGTATGGCCAGGATGGCTGTGAGAGCAGGTCTTGGAATGGATATATACAGGCAACACTTGGTGAGATCGGTGGTCTGGGTAGAAGCAAGATGGGAGTCTATGATCTGAATGTGTCATTTTACCATGATCATGTTGAAGGGGAGGAGTAAGGAGATGGTGAATGATGGACTTGAGTCCCCTCTCATGTTTGGAGCTATTGGGATTGAGAAAAGGAAGGTGTCTTAGTTACTTTTCTCTTGTTGCTGGGACAAATACCCAACACTCAAAATGAAAGAAGGAAAGGTTTATTAGCTCACAGTTACTGGAGGTTTCAGTCCATATTCGGCTGGCTCAAGGCTGAGTGGAACAGGGCAGAAAGCATCCAGTTCATGGTGGTGGAACAGCAACAATCATGACAGAGGCAACCGACCAAACAGGAGCACAGAGCAACAGCTCTAGTCTGTCTCTCTGTCTCTCTTTATGTTACATTCAGGCTCTCTGCCTCAGCCTATCTGCCTTAGGCTACACCCATAATCTCAGAAGTACTGAAAACACATAATCCCAGGGATCATGGATCAAGTCTCAAACTCTAGACCAGTAGTAAATCACATAATCCCAGTGACTCATGAGTCAAGTCTCAATCTATAGAAGTATCCGCCCATGATTGCATGAGGCTTTGGGGGGACAACTAGACACAAACCATAACAGAAGGAGAGGCTATGGAATCTCTGAGGCACATCAGTGTAGGAATAGCATGTGTGGCATGAGTGGGACTGGAAGTGTCTCAGAATATGTGGTTGACAAAGGAAGGAAGAGGGAGGATCTGGCTATACATTGAGGTTAGGTTTATAGGACAGGCACTGTGGGAAGACAGGTGAGAGAGACATTGAGCTTTTGAATGAGACCTCTCCCCATGACAGGTATGGAGTAGGGTGGATTTATAAGTAAATTATGAGTGAAGAACAGGGTCTGGAGTCCACAGGGAATGAGCCTATCCGAAGGCCTCATGTAGGTCAGCCATCAACTCCCACTATGGAGACTGTAGATCTAATATAAAAATTTTAGAACTCAGGAAGAACACTGTATATGGTGTCTGGGTCAGTAAGAAAAAAATTTTTATCTGAGATGTCCAGCGATACTTGGGTATTGAGGTATCTAACAAGGATACCTCGATATGGGCCATGGACCCCAAGCTCTGTTGTTTCTCTTCAGTGGCAAGACCAAGCAAGTCAAATATTGATGAACCTGGCTGTAGCAAGTTATCCTGTGAGGGTAGGGAATTGGATGACTTGCCTGCTCTTTGGCAGACAGGGCAGTCGCACTTCCAGTGACCCTTCAACTTGCAGATGGAAACAGTGGGGGCTGTAAGTTGGGACAGGCATGTTGTGCCCAGTGTCCTTCTTTGCCACATTTATTAGGAAGAGCTCAGGTGGCAGCATTGTTTAGGCTCAGCATTACCTTGTTCAGGTCCTACTTTGATGGAAGTCCTGAGTATCACAACCAAAAGTTGGCACTTGTGTAATTAATTTTGGTTTCTGTTATTGAAGACATGGAGAATCAGGTTAATAAGTTTCATCATGAGGTTTGAGAGCCAAGATTTGTGTTTTTAGCTTGGCATGAATCTCATGAACAGATCAGGGTATAAAATAGGAATTAATAACAGTTGTTTTTTCAGGAGAGCAATATACTTGATTATCAAACACCTTGAAATATAAAGTGTAATCAGAGAACTGTTAGTTCTTATCAACCATAAACATTTTAACATTTAAATTCCTGTAGAATGTTAATAGAGAGTAATTAAATTTGTATAAAGAACATTTGACATAGTCATATGTAGTAGTGTCGCTTAACAGTCATAACAGATGATGAGAAAACTATCATTTAACTGATGACCACATTTTGACTTGACATGAACTAGAGCATAAGAGAAAGGCATGAATATATTTAATGTAGCGGGCCTGGCAGGATCAGTGGTCTAAAGCGCCTGCTTAGGAAAGCTTAGGCGGCTGCAGGGACCACGGTTTGATCCCCGGCACCACATGCTGCACCAGCCCTGCCCTCGGGACGGGCTGAGCCGGCCATAAAAATGAGTGAATAAACAAACAAATGTTCTGAAACAAGAAAAAAATAAATAAATAAAATAAATAAAAATTTTTAAAATATATATATATTTAATGTAGCAACTTTTATGAAGAAACATTATTTTAATTTTTTCACTTTTGCCAAATTATTATTATTATTATTATTATTATTATTATTATTATTATTATTTGTCTTTTTTTGAGACAGGGTCTCGCTTTACAGTTCAGGCTGGCCTTGAGCTCAGTTTTGTAGCCCAGGCTGGTCTCGAACTCTCACCGATCCTCCTGCCTCAGCCTCCAGAGTGCTGGGATTACAGGCATGTGCCACCACACCCGGCTTATTATTATTATTATTTTATGGCCAGCTTAGCCTGCCCTAGGGGTGGGGCTGGTGCAGCATGTGGTGCTGGTAATTAACCACAGTCCCTGTAGTTGCCCTAAGATGCCTAAGCAGGCACTTTAGACCTCTAAGCCATCTCGCTGACCCTTTACCAAATTATTAGGGGTGTCTCCTGGGCTACCCAGATAATCTCATTGTCTAACTTGTATTGTGGCCAGGCTCTTGGGCAGAGAAAAATTAGGTATTTGACTTTGAGGTGAGAGAAGCATAAGGGGTCTCTAAGGACAGACTTAAAACACTCTGGGGTCTCTAAGGACAGACTTAAAACACTCGGGGGTCTCTAAGGACAGACTTAAAATACTCTAGGACAGAAGAATAGTTACGAAAGGGTATTGAAGAATTCTCCATAGTGGTGAGAAGACCCAGGAGTGGGGATGGGGAGAGAGGGTGAGTGGAGACTGGAGATGACAGTGTTGTTGTGAGAGTCCCAAAAAGGAACATAGAGCCAAAGCACTCCAAGCAGGTGTCCCCAGTCAGAGAAAAGACTAAGTGTGTGTATGGGGGGGCAGTCTCAAAGAGAAGTAAAGTGAAAGCCCTCTGAGCAGGCATCCTGGTTGGAGAGGAGGCTGAGTAGGGGGAAGGAGAGGCTCAGTGTGTTGACACAATTTGGTAGAGTAGGGCCACAGCTGGCCAAGGGGCATAGATGAGCCATCCAGAGTAGATAGTCATCCTCAGGGAGAAATCAGGATGAAATAGAAAACAAAAGATCAAAAGAGGTCAGTGTTGGAGAAATCCTGGCAAGACCCCTGAATTCAGAGGCCATCCAATCTAGGTAGGAGTTGAAGGGGTCACAGGGAAGAGGGCTGCAGCCAGAGGCCAGCAAATCATCAAGGAGTGAAATTTATCTTTAAGACGTGTAAAGAAGGAAAGAGAAAATGAAAATACAGAAGGTGCTCTGGTCTAGGCTAAAGTTGGGAAGGGAGCCTTGGAGACGTTCGTGGTTGATAAAGTGAAAGAAGGAATTGACTGTAGGCAGCAAGTCCCCAGGGAGAAGTGGTCCTTTGTTTTATTTTCCCCACAAGTTGGGCAATGGGAGAGGTTTGAATTTTAAGATGGGTTGAATGAGTGATGAGGGAATACTCAACATTTTAGGTGCTTAGGTCAGCAAGGGGGGTCTGAGGCTCGTGGTTTGCTCAGAAGGACTAGTGGCAGACTGGGGCAAGGCCCTGGTTGGGAGGGACTGGCAGAAGCCTTGGCATCCCTCCTGGGTATTTGGCACCAAATGTTAGGTACACACCCATGCAATTGACAAACCAGGTATTCTGGTGCAAGTAGAAGATTTACTGGGGGCATAAAGCAGGCTGGCTGTTTAGCAGACCAGGACAACAGTGAATAAAGGGGGACATAATACTTCATAGGATCTTTCTGGGAGAACGATCATACGCTGGAACAGCCAGGTCACAAGTGGACATCATTTATCTTCCCTTGTGGCTTAGTTTTGTTTATGTCAGAAGGGAGTGAGCTGAGACCAACATGGATCAAGGAGAAGTGAACTGAGAACAGAGTACAATATGGGCTGGGGTTGGGATTGGCATTGATATAGGTTACCTATATAAGGGAGGGGATGGTGGGGGCAAGGTGCCCGGGAAACTTTGAGTTCTGACCTATCAGAGGTTAGACAAAATAGTAGGCTGATGTGACCTGTGATACTCAGCATGAAAATAGCATGACTAATTAAATAAAATGCTCACCTGTTTGTCTTTCTTTACACAGGGCTACAGAGTGAGTTATATGATGTTTCCAGAGCTGTTGCCAGTTCAAAGCAGCTGGATGTAAAGCTAGCTTCTTTCAAGGCTGTGCTGTTTCCTCCAATTTCATCTCTGCCAGACTCTAGTTTCCTGTATGTAAACCATGATCTGCATTTGGGGAAGGACTTTATAGAAGTGGCAGTAACTGGAATGTATCCATTAAGGAATATTCTTGAAGCTTGGGTTCAGGCTACTGACTCTAAATGGTGGTGTTCGCTGTTCCTCTCCCCTGTACTTACTGCTCATGCTTTCCTGAAAAGTCAGTGTCACATTTCCATAGTCAGAATATCTGTGTTGTCATGGTCCATAGAAAAATCATTCATTGGTATATTTTTCCCAAAAGGAATTCTAAGTAATCTCTATGGTCTGAGCCCAAAGTTCTTATTTTTTGTTATTGTTATTTAAGTTTAGGGATATATTATGAACATGTGAAGGACATTAAGTGTTTTAAATATATTATCCCCTTAATCCTTCCCAGATTCTTACAAATTAGGACTATTCTATTTTTAAACAGATTTGAAGCCATACAGAAGAGAAAGTGTTAAGAGCCAGGAAATAACCTGAAGTTCAGCTCCAAAAAGCAGTACTTCAAAGCATGTTGTTAGCAGTATCTACGTTCACCTTTTCTCTTTCCTTGCAGTTCCTGCTCTGTCTTTTAGTCAGTGCACTCACCTCAGCATAACCTATGTGAGCAATAATTTCTTCCCTAGAATGAGGATATAGGTAGGTGTGGTGGCACAGGCCTGCGATCCCAGCACTCAGAAGGCTGCAGCAGGAGGATCACTGAGCATTCAAGACCAGCCTGAGCTACAAAGTGAGCTCAAGGCCAGCCTGAACTGTACAGTGACACCCTGTCTCAAAAAGACAAAGAAAAAAAGGAGGAGGAGGAGGGAAAAAAAGCAATATATTTGAAAAATGCCTAGTTTCAGTGAATGTTATTTTCCTTCACTTTTATGAAGAAATCATTGAGCAGAAAACCAAATCTAGTGAATGATCACTTTAAGTCATGAGAAAGCATTTGGACTTCCTTCCTTCCTTCCTTCCTTCCTTCCTTCCTTCCTTCCTTCCTTTCTTTCTTTCTTCCTTTCTTCCTCCCTTCCTTCCTTTCATACTGGGGATTGAACCCAAGACCCCCACAGTGAGCTAACTACTAAAATGTGAGAACCTGCTCTCCAAACCAGGTTCATCTCTATCTTCCTGTAAGAAATGTGTATCTAGGTCCCTTACCACTTTTAATTGGGGTTACTTAGGTTTTATGATACTGATATTTTTACTTTCCTTATAATCAGATGTCCGCCTCATCAGACATTTTTTTAATTTTTTTTTTTTTTTTTTTTTTTTTTTTTTTTTTTTTTTTTTTTTTTTTGGCATGACTGGGGTTCAAATTTGCAACCTTGCACTTGCCAGGCAGACACTTGTGCCACAGAGCTGTCTCCCCAGCCCCTCATCAGACATTTAGTTTGTAAATATTTCCACTACTCTCTTTCTTCCTTTCTTTCTTTCTTTCTTTCTTTTTTCTGCACAGAAGCTTTTCAATTTGTGGTCATCCCATCCATGTTTCCTGGGCTTCTAGGGACTTACCCAAAAAATTCTTGCCTGTTTCAGTCCCATAGAGTTTATCTCCTATATTTTCTTCTAGTCATGACATTTGATCTTACACCTTTAACACATAAATTATTTCCCAGATTTGTGTACATTGAATTCTCTGCTCCTTACAGGACAGTTCTGTCTCCAACACAGCTCTTCTTGAAGGACCTGCTTTGGTGATGCTTGTGTGTGGAGCAATATTTGTGCTTCAAGTTTCTTTTCCCTTGCTTTGGAGCTTATATTAAAACCTGAAAATCCCATTAAACCAAGCCTTAAGCTCTACTGAGTGCACAGACAACTGATCCAGTTCCTTACCTGACAATACTCGTAGAATGTGTGATGACACTACACAACCCCTGAGAAAAAGATAGCACAAACTTGTATTTTACAAAGCTCATAGCAAGAACTACATTATGAGTCTTTTAATATTTACCTAGGATGTGCTTATGGCATTGCTATATTCAGGAATGGAAGCAAATTTCAAGGCATGTTCAACCTTACAGGTTTTTTAATTAATTCATTTCAATTCTTCAAGAATTATGCAGGTCACTTTGTTTTAATACCAGGGCTTTTATACAGCAAATACTAGAAGCTTGATGTTGGAATTAATGTAGTAAAAGAAAAAACTGGAACATAAAAAAGGCCATTAAGCCAGGTGTGGTGGCTCATGCCTGTAATCCCAGCACTTGGGAGGCTGAGGCAGGAGGGTTGGTGTGAGTTCGAGACCAGCCTTGGCTACAAAAGTGAGCTCAAGGACAGCCTCAACTGCATAGCGAGACCCTGTCTCAAAAAGGCAAAGAAAAAAAAAAAAAAAAAAAAAAAAAAAAAAAAAAAAAAAAAAAAAAAAAGGCCATTAGACACTCAGGAGGCTAAAGCAGGAGGATTACTACAAGTTCAAGACCAGCTTGGACTTCAGAATGAGCTCAAGGCCAGCCTGAACTGCACAGTGAAACCCTGTCTCAAGAAGAATGAATGAATGAATGAATGAATGAAGTTGGAAAAAATTGAGAATGTTTGACCTAAAGAAGAGCAGCGAAGGGAAGACTGGGGAAAGCTAAGACACACAAGCATGTATCTATGCCTGGCATATTAATCAACTTGTATTTATTTTCTGGTCATAGACACATGAAAGCAAATGTACTCTGAATGCTAAACTATGTATTTTACTAGCAAAAGGTTAGAATTAGATTATAAAAGTCTAAACCTGCTGAAGACCTCACAGAAAATTTTAGCAGACTGAGGACTTAAGAGCAATTCTGAGACATATTCTGTAAAAGAATTAAAAAAAAAACATTAGACAAGTTAACTTCAGAAGAGCGAATTTGGGGCCAGCCACATAGCTCAGTGGACTGAAGTGCCTGCTTCGGCAGATGCAGGGGCTGGGGTTCCATCTGCAGCCTGCCTTGCCAGCCACACCCCTGGGGTGCACTGAGATAGCGACTGAGACTGGGCATGGTGATGTGTGCCTGTAATCCCAGGCTGAAAATGGGAGAATCACTATGAATCGGATCTGCATAGTGAGACCCTGTAGACCCTGTGCCAAATACATAAAAAGAAAAAGGAAGAAGAGCGCATCTGAGCAATGAGTGATTCATGAGTCTGATGGCAGGTAAGCCCGAAGAGGCTCAGAGAGCTCCGTGCAGCAGTGTGGCGTGTCCAGCCAGGCCCAGGAAAAAGTGGAGCTCACCTGCAGCCTGCAGCTGGGCACTTCCTTACTGGAGCTTAATACCCACCGGCAGTTTCAGTCGGCCGTTGTGCTCCTAAGTTAGTGTGTAAACAAGCCAAAGCTAAGGGCAGAAGGCAAGAGGCAGCCTCGTGCCAGCTTTTAGTGGATTCAACAACAAATACTTTCTTCAGCCTATACCAAGGATGAAAATAAACGGGCGTAGAAGGAAAAGGAAAGATTGAAATCTAGTAGAGCAAGTATTTAGCCTTACTGGAAACTAAACTGTGAGATTGTGAGTGGGGAATGATGGGTTCTGACTCACTGAGAATAGGAGGCATGGACTCAAGGATAATTTTCTCAGCTTGAGTCAGTACGAAAAGGGTCGTTATTTGTGACCATGTGAGCTCACATTTCATCTCGTGCCCCTTCTAGAGCGACGTCTCCCCCGCGCCTGACCCACCTGAGTGTCACTGATGCTGATCTACTCAACCAGACGTGGTCGAGGGGCGGCAATGTACAGTGTCTCCGGTACATCGCCAGCCTCATCTCTTGCTTCCCCAGTGTGTGTGTCCGCGATGAAACGGGACACGCGGTATCCTGGGGCATCACAGACCAGTTTGCCACCATGTGCCATGGATACACCCTCCCTGACCATCGCAGGAAAGGTTACAGCCGGCTAGTGGCCCTTACATTGGCCAGGAAGCTGCAAAGCCGGGGATTCCCCTCTCAGGGAAACGTCCTGGATGATAATGTGGCCTCTATCAGCCTCTTGAAGAGCGTCCATGCTGAATTCTTGCCTTGTCGTTTTCACAGGCTGATCCTTACCCCCAGGGCTTTCTCTGGGCAAGCTCAGCTTTAGCCCATTAAGACTCCAGGAATTTTCTTACTTTCCCTAAACACATACATACTCTTGGCTGTCACAGAGGGGGAGAATAAGCCTGTAACTGAGAGACTCTTGAGTTGTTCAAGAGGCCTGGAGAAGACATGCAGCACCATCCTGAGAAACATGCATGAACCCCATCTTGGCTTTCTACCGTAAATAACCGCAGCGGTCAGAGTATCTGTGCTTGGGAACCGAGCATATTTATCTTCTTTTAGGACCGCACTATAGGGAAGAAATTCCTTCAGCCAGCAGTTCTCAGCACAGTGGCAGAAATGATTGCATGACAATAAGTGACTTCACACAGGAGTTGCTGCTTTATTCTGTGGCTTCTGCTCTGGATTTTCACTCCCACACCAGTTCTCTTACTACCATAGACTTCCCCTGTGCCCTGCTATGTCTTGCCAAGCTCTGCTCCTACCATCTTGACCTAAGTTCTCTGTAGTCCATCCTGAATTTTCTTTTTTTCTTTTCTTTTTTTTGAGACAGGGTCTCGCTATGCAGTTGAGGCTGGCCTTGAGCTCACTTTTGCAGCCCAGGCTGGTCTTGAACTCACACCAATACTCCTGCCTCAGCCTCCTGAGTGCTGGGATTACAGGTGTGAGCCACCACACCCAGCTTTTTTTTTTTTCTGAATTTTCTCCTTTAGTGACTTTCTCCCCTTCTGCCTCAGACACTAGCCTGTTCTGCCCTGGGAATGCTCAAGTGCTGCAGGTCCTACTATTTTAATGTTTATAGTAATTTAATGTTACTGTGGAGGATAGATGGCAATTCAGGTCCTGCTTCAGTTATGTATAGGGTAAAGCCTGAGGAGTTGGATTTCTAGCAGATTTCCACTTCTCTGTTGTCTTGGGTGAAGATACTGGCGTCCTAATGCTACAAACACAAAGCCTGTAAATAGGATAAATCCCATAACCTATTTTAGCCCCCTTGTTTACAATCTGCTTTTCCATAAGAAACTAAGATTCAAAAAAAAAGAAAAAGAAAAAAGAAACTAAGATTTATCTATAGGTGACTATGCAGGCACACAAACATAATATAAACATTGTATATGTGTTTTGTCTATAGGTATATGTGCATGCCTCTTCAATTTTGATAATTTTAGCCCTCTTATTACATGGGAAGAATCTGCAGTCTAGGTTGTTTTATGTTAGAGACCAACCCAGAAATCTGTGATTTTGATTTCAATTCATACTTTTCATTAAATCATGTACTTTCTTTATAAAGAAAATAGAATGGCTACATAATTAAATTAGTATTTTATCCTGTCCTTGTCATTATTTGTTTTTAACTTGGATTTCAATTTCTTGTAATGTACTTTTTAAGGATAGTAAAGGAAGAGCTAAACTCAAGCTGCATTCTTCATTTATAATAAAAGCAGGCATAAACACCACGTATGAAAGTTTACCTAGCTACAAAGAAATATTGCATTATTTTCTCTATGGTGCTTACAAAGTTCTGATTTCAAGATAAGGCAAAAGATAGGGGAGGGCCAGTGAGATAGCTCAGCAGTCTAAAGTGCCTGCTTAGGCAAGCTTAGGCAACCACAGGGACTGCAGTTCAATCCCTGGCACTACATGCTGCACCAGCCCCACCCCACCCCCCAGGGCAGGTTGAGCTGGCCATAGCATAAATAAAGTTTTAAAAAAAGAAAGAAAGAAAGAAAGAAAGAAAGAAAACAAAAAGGTAGGTGAAAATTTCAAAACTCTGGTACTTATTCAAAAAGGAAGAACAAACTGGCTGATGTAGAATACATGTTAATGAATATATGCTTAGTTCATCTTCCTCCAGTGTTTACTTGGAAACATCCTTACAACTGGAGTGCAGAACATCATGTAATAGGAGTCCATAATCATCTTGGGAAAACACGGCCCAATTTCTACCCCTGGGATACTCATTATATTCAGCACTGATTGAGCTCCTGTTACTCCTGCCTGAGTAACTGGGCTATACTGTTAAAAGATTTATTTTCTTCCTAGTAATAATTTGCCTGTTATTCATTTAGTGTTTGACCATGTCCAAAAAGCTGTGCCAACTATTGGATGGAGATGTACCCAGCTTAATACTGGGACACATGAGGTAGCTTTTATTGTGAGAATTCTGGCTCACTGGTGTTTATTCAGCAGATGTTATGAAGGCTTTAATGGGCTAAATAGACAACACAATCTCAGTTTGTCTGAGTCCTAACAAATTGGACTAGATTGTGGTATTAGTAATTAGGTTAATTGGTCTTGTAAATACTTTGGAATCTTTGAAAGCATTTTTAAAAATCTGATTGCCTTCTAAATTTTCCACCTCCACCTCCCCAACCCCCGGAAATAAACCATCATGGTACTTTGAAAAAAAATGCATCAAATTCCACTTGCCTTTTTTTTTTTTAATCTTACAGATAACCATGTTGGATATAAGTGCCCAAGTTTCAACCTTATTTCAAGTTATTTTAAATGATGTGTAAGAAAAGAAAGACAAGGAAGGGAGACATGAGAACTAAGAAGAAACTAGATTCAAGAACTAAGAAGGGGCCAGATAAATATTAGGCTTTATTTGTTGACTTAAGGACCTTAGTCAGCTAGGCGCGGTGGTGTACGCCTGTAATCCCAGCCCTTGGGAGGCTGAGGCAGGAGGAGTTCGAGACCAGCCTGGGCTACAAAAGTGAGCTTAAGGCCAGCCTGAACTGCATAGCAAGACCCTGTCTCAAAAAGACAAAAAAAAAGAAAAAAGAAAAAAAGGACATTAGTGAATGTACTGTATAAGCCATAAAGAGATTTAAGCAGAATATTAATATGTATGGAAATTAGCTGGAAGGCTATAGCCTAAGCAAGAGACACCCTAGCTGGTTAAGAGGATAAGTTGTTAGGACTTAGTAATTTAGTGGCTGCAGGAAATGATGAGAGTTTAATGGCGAGAACGGACCAATGCTTCTCTGCTGTGAAATCTACATCTCTGTATTTCTCACAGAGACCAGAAGCACTAGAAAAGACCAGGACTAAGACAAATGAATAGGAGAAAATGTTTTCACTCATGGAATGAGTTTTGAAAAATGCAACTGATATTAAATAGCTCCCACTTAAGGTCAGACAAGTTGTCTAGGACATAAAAGTTTATCTTGGAGACCTCATCACATAGATGAATACAAAGATCCTGAGTTTTACTCCAACTATTTAGAGCTTGGGCTTGTGTAATCAAATATTTTAGGTGGGTAGAGGAGAAGACTCTGGAATAAGAAAAGGAGTTGCCAGAAGATAGCAGCAATGTCAGGAGGCAACAGTCTTGGACGAGAAAGTAAAAAAAAAAATTTTTTTGTGAGTGTTTTTGAGACAGGGTCTCACTATACAATTCAGTCTGGACTTGAGCTCACTTTATAGCCCAGGCTGGTCTCAAACTCACAATGATTCACCTGTGTCAGCCTCCCCATCACTGAAATTACAGATGTGTGTTATCATGCTAGGCAGAGAAAGAAAAATTTCAAGGTGCAGTGATGGTCACTGGTATGAAATCATACTGAGCCCAGAACACTCAAGAAATGAGAAGTCTCCACTGTAACATCACATATTTTAAATACATGTATCGGGCCCAGCGGGATGGCTCAGTGGTCTAAAGTGCCAGCTTAGGAAAGCTTAGGCAGCTTCAGGGACAGCAGTTCAATCCCCGGCACCACATGCTGTGCCAGCCCTGCCCTCAGGGCAGGCT
>PVJA010036118.1:0-21333 GCA_004027025.1 Myocastor coypus | reverse complement strand
TTTTTTTTTTTTTTTTTTTTTTTTTTTTTTTTTTTTTTTGTCTTTTTGAGACGGGGTCTCGCTATACAGTTCAGGCTGGCCTGAAGCTCACTTTTGTAGCCCAGGCTGGTCTCGAACTCACACTGATCCTCCTGCCTCAGCCTCCCAAGTGCTGGGATTACAGGCGTGCGCCACCACGCCCGGCCTATGTATAACGTGTTTGATAAGAGTTGTTTCTCAAAGAGGAAGGGGACCACGAGACGAAGGCAAGGGAGGGAAAGAAGGCGGAGAAGGGATTGAGCTGTGCTATGTGCATGTGCTTACCCCACAGAAGAACTGCAGACATTATGTGCTGCATGAGAAAAACGAAGCGTGTGCAGAAGAAAAAGGAAGGGGATCCAGAGATGGGTGGAAAGGGAGTAAGGAAAAGTATTTTTTTTTAAATATGAAATTAAGATGTGTTACATACCTGTGCAAATTCCCCACAAGCAATGCAAACATTTTTTTTTTTTTTTCCGGAACCAGGGATTGAACTCACAACCTTGTACTTGCCAGGCAGGCACTTGTGCCCCTGAGCCATCTCCCTGGCCCCCTAATGCAAACATTTTGTACTTGAAAAATAAAAATAATGTTAATATGCAACCAGGTAGTGCACACCTGTAATCCCAGCAATCTGGGAGGCTGAGACAGGGTGATGGCAACTTGTAGCCCAGCCAGGGTGACTTAGTGACTTAACAAGACAGAAAGGAGAAAATAAAATAAAGGAAGGGGGTTTGAATTAAGAAGATAGGCCTTGAGTTCAGTCTATACTACTACCTGCCAAAAAGCTAATATTTAAAGAATTCAGGAATGAAAAATGTAAATAATTCTATTGCAACATAGACAAACATGTAGAAAATGTGAATGACCAACAAACATAAACGTGTCACAGTTTCTTAGAAAGACAAATACATAAACAAAATATGGGGGGCTGACAAGATAGCTCAGTGATCTAAAGCACCTGCTTAAGCAAGCTTAGGCAAGCTTAGGCAAGTTTAGGCAACCACAGGGACCGTGGTTCAATCCTCGGTACCACATGCTGTGCCAGCTCCACCCCCAGGGCAGGCTGAGCTGGCCATAACATAAATAAAGTATATATATATATATATATATATATATATATATATATATATATATATATATATTTCCATGCATTGCATTGAACAAAAGAAAGGAAAAAAGTTTAATATCAATTAGTTTTTCAGATAATATAAAAAGACCTGTAGGGTTAGATAAGGCAGATAAGAATATGATATTTGGTCACCTGCTTTTGAAAAGAAATCTAACACTAAACTTACAAAATGAAAACTTGCATATCCGTTTGAATCAATGAATCCACTTTGGGAACTTTTTCTTATGAGTAACAATGTGCATAAATATTTCTATTGCATTTTTGTTGGGAATGGTAAAAATACAGAGGTAATCAAAATTCTGAAGGATATCAATTACATAAATTGTAGGGCATATAGAATTAGAGCTTTTATGAAAAAATAAAACAATAAATCGTATCTGTGTGAGTTTATATGGACTGATGCCTCAAATAAATTTCAAGTTAAAAAACAAGCACCAAAGCACAAAGAATTTTACCAGAAAAATGCAATTATTGATTGGGTAGAGTACAACTCAAGATTTATAACTAATAGTTTTTCATGTGTTGATCCTAGAATTATCTAACTTTTGACATTGATAAAATAACTAAGTTCTGTGAAGAACAATTTTAAGAAATTCCCTTCCTATGTGTGTATTTCTCTTTCTCCTTGCTATTGGGCAATTGACTGTAGAGATCTCATTCCAACCCTTTCACCACCACTTCAAGGAAACACCACTAAACAACAAAAACACAAAACAAGCACTTTTCTTTCTGCATAGTTTATTGCTCTATTCCTATAAATCAAAACAGCAGAGCAAGGCAATACCCCTATTTTCAATCTTCAGTACAGTCAGCATTTTCTTTGCTGATGACACTGCGCACATACACCTATTTTTTTTTTTTAATTTATATTATGGCTGGCTCAGCCTGGCCTGGGGATGGGGCTGGTGCAGCTTGTGGTGCCAGGGATCAAACCATGGTCCCTGTGGTTGCCTAAGTTTTCCTAAGCAGGCGTTTTAGACTGCTGAGCCATCTCTCAAGCCCCTCACATACACTTTTTGAATTTTTTAAAGAGAATGCAAAATAATGATGATAAAAAATTAGAAATGATGCAGAATTTCACTAAACAAAATAATATGGCTTCAACAATATTTGTTGTATTGTATAGTGCTGCCTTCAAATTGGTTTATTTTTTTATTTTAATTTATTTTTTCTTGTTTCAGAACCTTTGTTTGTTTATTCACTAATTTTTATGGCCGGCTCAGCTCGCCCTGAGGGCAGGGCTGGCGCAGCATGTGGTGCCGGGGATCGAACCATGGTCCCTGAAGCTGCCCAAGCTTTCCCAAGCAGGCGCTTTAGACCACTGAGCCATACCGCCGGGCCCCTTCAAATTGGTTTATATTACCAGATATATCCATGTAAAACTGGAGGAAAAAGTTGTAGGGAATTATGAACAGAAAACAAAAAAAAAAAAAAAGCAAGGATTAATTGATCCTTTCCATACACCAGCAGAAACTAGCAGCATCATTCTCCAAACCATCCTGCTTACATACACAGATATATATCTTTCCTCCATTACTCTCTCTGCTGTCCTTCTCCTCAACTCAGTATTTCCTTCCCTTTGAACACATTATTTCCCTTTTATAATATCTGTCATATCTTTCAGATTTTATTTACTCTTTCAGGTTCTTACCTTAGCAAAGCAAAACAATGTTCGCACATGTGGGTCTGATTGCATTTATTTATTTCATTTAAAGAGTATAGTCTCTAGTTGCATCCATTTACCAATAAAAACCTCAACTTTATCTTTTTCTAGCTGAATGATAATCCATTGTATAAAAAATACCAACTCTGGGGCAGGAAGAAAGCTCTGTGGCACAAGTGCCTGCCTGGCAAGTGCAAGGTCATGAGTTCAAATCATGGTCCTGCCCGACCCTTCCCCCCCCCCAAAAAAAAACACAGACTAACTCATTAATGGTGGTTTCATGCTTCTCCTTATTAGCATCATAAAATACCACAACTTTCTTATCCATTTGTCAGTTGATGGGCATTTGGTCTTTCTCCAAGATTTATACATGACAAGCTGTACTGCTATAAACATGGATGGTGTACATGTATTGCTGTGGTACTATGTTTTCAGTTCTTCTGGAAAGATACCAAGGAGGGGAATAGCTGGGTTAAGTTGGACCTCCAATCCTAGCTTTTTGAGATATCTCTATATTGATTTCTATAATGATTATACAAGTTTGCACTCCCAACAATATTGAAGAAGTGTTCACATTCCTTATTGTCCAAGATGAGTCGTTTTGCTTCAGACAGAAACGTGTTTCTTTCTTTTTATTAATTTGCGAGTTCCTAGTTTGTCCCTTCTGAAATACTTTGTTCTACCATGCTGGTGATTCTATCACTCATTCTCTTGCTTCCCAGGACTACAATTTACAGGTCATGTTCTCTTAGAAACATCATCTTTCGATCTCTGAATACCAATTTTCTTCTAATTTTAAATAAGCTTGACAATGTCTACTAGGTTTACCTAGAAATAGAAATGGTGTTGATAGATGGTGTTGACAGCTATGAAAATAATAGAAAGTAGTAAGCACCACCTCTTTTTGCATAATAAAATGTATTTCATTTCCCCTTTACCCTTTCTCTTTGCTTCAGTGTTTTGTTTTGTTTTTTTTTTAACTGATTTTTAGTCTGTGTATTCTGAAGATGATATTAAAACAACACAAAGGACAAACCTCTGACACTAAGGCAGGCCATCTTGCAATGAATACATACACAATATCACTGGATTAAACAGCACATTCTTCTTACTACTTAGCTTCTCTCTGATATGCAATGTCACAAAAAGTTGGTGTCTTAGAATGTTATCTTCTACATGGCAGAAGTCAGGGAATAGTGTTTCAGAGCTGTCATCCTGTGTGCATAGACTGGATCATAGAATGGTGACCATTCTAGAAATAGAATTGTACTTTTGAGATTCAAAGATAGTATGCTTTAAATGGTTTATGGAAAGGAATCTCTCATCCCAAGTGGAAAATACAGTTTGCAAAATTGCCCAACCAAGTTGGTATTAGAAAGTGCAGAGCTACATCTGACTGCATGAACCGTTTTCAATTTCACTTCTTCCCTGGACTGATTGCTTTGGTTGGCTGCTTCATTGGTTTTACTTTGTAGGGTATACTTTGCAGGTATGTGCAAGCTGAGGCCAGAGGATAACGAAGGCATTGCAGATGGTTCAGCTCGTTTCGGTATTTGTATTCTTCACTGTTGGCTTCTTGTTTTTCCTAATTCCATCCAGCAGTGATCTTCATCTTGTCAGTGGGCAGGGTTGCCTGTTCCACCTTGGACAGCATGGTATCCTAGAATAAGGCTCCAGCTTCTCCAGAGAAATAGCTGTGGAAAAAGCAGCACTACTTTCCCAGAGGTCTGACCATGCGCTCTGTGGGGACTCACTTCTTTCCACCTAATGAGGCTCCAGTGCCATCTGCACAGAGCCACTTTCTCTCAAGTCTATGTTTCTGTTTCTTGTGAGACCCTTCTCAAAATGTCCAAGTTACAATGATCAAGACATCTTTCCCTTGTGCCATTAACCCTTGGAGTTGTACTCACTTCCTGAATTGAATGTCTTGGTCACCTCAAGGTTCCCTTTCAGTCTCTCAGAGTCTGTTTAATCATTTCTATTACATTTCCCATAAAATCAACTGTGATAATTTCTGTTTGCCCGACTACCATAACACTAAAAAGAAGGAACTGTTCATTCTATCCCATTGTCGTGACCCTCCCTGAGATTTGTGTAATTGATGAGCCTTTCTATTAAATCAATTGCTTTCAAACTGAGCTCTGTGTGTCTCAGAGAAAGCCATCTACATGTGATTAAAAAATTTGATGGTTAATGTGTGAATATGAGCAGGAAAATAGTTTTCTTTATTATAAATAGCTTCCTTTTAGTTTTTCCACAATGTGCTTTTGCATAAGATTACACATGATTTACTTTAAAGGAATATAATAAGGTTACATTACCTAGCCACTTGATTCAAGCTTTCTTTACCCATCAGAAATATCTTGTTATATGTGTCATTAAGATTCCTTTGTATTTTCTGAACACATTTACTGTGTTTTACTCAATATTAGAGTTATTTGTTATATATTTATTTTTTACTGCATTGTCCTCTTCAGGAGGTTAGGGCAGGAAATAATTCTATGTCATTTCTGAGCATTGAACCTTAGAATGACTTTACATATTCACAGTATTGATATGTATATATTATTTAACCTTCCATCCTGAAAAAAATAGCTTTTAAAAAGATAAAAAATACGGGCCAGAGGTATAGCCCAGCAAACTTAAGTGCTTGCTGAAGTAAGCACAGGGGCCAGGGTTTGATCCCTGTCACCATACGCCCACCGACCCTGCCATGGGGCATACTGATCTGTCAATGGAATCTGGGCCTAGTGGCGCATGCTAATAATCTCAGCACTAGAAAGGCAGAAATCAGGAGGATCACTATGAGTCTGGGCTGCATAGTGAGACCCTGCACTATACAAACAAACAAACAATATCTACCTTATACAAATTTCACAGTTATTTGAAAATTGTTGACTACTAAATGTTTTATTATGGTTTTCAAACCTGCACATTATATATAGTGCAGCATTTCTATCCAGTTGATGGTTGGTAAAAATGTAGAACGTAAATGCCTATTGAATAAAATTAATTGTTCTAGTTACTATTGCTGCATGACAAACCATCCAGAAATTCCAAGTGTTAAACAACACCAATTTTGGAATTTTTCCTCAATTGTTATCCATTCTATTTATGTATTCATGGTACTTACACAGGTTTTTCCATAAAAAAACAACCAAGGAGTAGATGGCAATATGTATACTTACAGTGGAGAGCATTCATTTGGAACTGAAAACGATTGATTATTCTCATTTACATCTTTTATAACACATACTCACCAGTAAGTTTCTCTTCTTTTTGCTCTATGAACAAAGTCATAGACTCCACCCAAACTGCTGTGTTGGAATTCTGCTAAGGGAAAATAATATGCCTCTAAGCAACCTAACTTCCAGATGGACTTCCCTTGTCCCTAGTTTAGGGAATATTTATGAACTCTCCTCTAGAAAACACCTAGATGAAGTAAAAATTTCCTCTTGGAAAATCATTAGAGGGATTGCGTATTAAATAAGAAGACATAATTTTCATATTCACGTATATTTTATCAATGCCTTTGCGATATGCAACCATGATGCAAGTTCCCAATGTGTTTGCCTTTTTCTGCCAAATAGAGACCAATAGGAATTAATTTTACCAAAGGAGCACATTTTGAAATGAGGTTTTCACTGAAAGGTAATTACAAATAATATGTTATCAAAGTGGTGAGAGCTTTTTGCATTTGTAGAGTGTGTTTACTCTTCAGAGAATCTCGCAACCTCCTTGCTTCTGTAATTCTCCAATATGTCCTAAGATTTCCGTTGTATGATAGGAAAGACAAATGTCATAAATACAATATTTGGATAAGCAAGCAGATAGAGATTACAGCTGTACCATCTTAAATATGTGAGATATTTAGGTTAGATTATTGCACTGGTTTATTTTCTGGTTTGAAAACCATGTGCCTTTTATTTAACGTGAAGTTTGGTAAAAAGAGCATTTACTGACTGACTGACTTTCTCTTTGCGACATTTTTATACACAAATATACTGTAGTGGTGTGATACTTGCCACTTGGGCAAGACTTTATGTGGTCAAATTGGTGTTCAGTGTCAAGAAAGAACTAGAACAAGTGGTTCCTGTACTTACTCAAAAGTAGGATTTGGTGCTTGGGAGATGGCTGAGTGATCTAAGCGCCTATCTCACAAGCAAAAGGACCCAGATTTGTTTATTATACCTCATGCCAGCCAGTTGCAGCCACTAAAACTGGGCATGGTGATGTATGCCTGCAATCTCAGTGATGGGAAGGCTGAAGTAGGAGGATCAGTATGAGTCCAATCTGTATAGTGAGACCCTATATCAAATAAATAAAAGACGTATTTTCAATGTAGGATTTGCTTTTGATAATGTCAAAATAAATTTTAAAAGTCTCTATTCTATGATGATAAAAAGGTAAGTATGAATTCTATGATTTTAAAAGGTCGTTTTCATTTTATTAAGTACACCTAATTGCATAGATTTGTAAAATTTTGAAGGAAACATGTATCATACATGATGTTTATGCCAATAGCCAAACCTAATCCACATAATATGAAATTCTTGAACTAGTCAAACAGTCAGCAGGGAGTTCATGGTTCTGACACAACTGGGATGATCAAATGCTATATGTCACATGTCAACATCAATATTGAAGAACAGATACCTTCAGAGTTGTGTACAATGGGTTATAAGGTTGCTACTTTGAGTCCAGAGAAAAAGTATTGCTAACAACTAGTGACTCATCCCAAAAAGGACAGGATAAATTTCTAGGTACAGAAAAGCTAAACACTTGCTATAAGAGGGGCAGGATGTCTGGACCTCTTGGTTCAGATTGTTCTTGGAAGAAATAATGAAGGTCATCATTAGTATATGTTCACCAACTGCATGTACTGAATACAGCTTTGATTGATTCTTTGGAAAAAATGGATGTACCGTGAACTCATAAATAATGTGGAACAAATCAGATACAAGCTTTAATATTACATGATTTTTACTACATGAGAAAGAAATCAAAGTGTATTTCATTAGTACAGATATTTACTAATGCATGCACTAATTTAAAACATGAAAAGAAAAAAACAAAGAAGTTAATTTTAAAAACATTTGAAACTATTCTAAGCAACTTGCTCTTGTTCCCTGGCATGCATGACTCCTCATTTTCTCCCAAGACAAGTTGAATATCGACATGGCCTACTTCCTTACCTTCTTATTGTAGTCATTCATGGAAGGTCCTTTGCTTTGCATCAGTTGATTTTCCTGGAGGTGCAGCATTCCACCCAGATTGTGGGTGCCTGGCTTCTTCTACCTGGCTGTTCTTCTCATCAGAGGCAGATCATTCGCTGAGGCCATCTATTCAGAAATCAGAGTAGGGGAAGGGCTGCAGAGAAAAGGATATGATAAATTACTTTGCATCATTTTTCCAATACTTCATTTTGCAAGAGTGAAGTTTTCCTTCTAAGGTTACTTGCCACATGGACTGCCCACTATCTACCATACACATTAACTGTCTTTACAAAAAATTCTCATGAGATGTTTATGTATGTGTTAATCATTCATAGAATTCTGCTTCTTGTCAGACCCTTCCACATGATCCTACTCTGAAAATTGACAAATCTTCATCATTTATAAAAATTCTTTTGGCACAGCTTTTTCCCTGAGCTATTCATAATTGCCATTTTTTTTTTTTTTCCTGAAAGGTGCTGTGCCTCAGACCCTCATGTACCTGTTCATTCAGTAATTACCCTTCCATAGCCCATCCCCTGATATCACCCGTTTGCCATCTTGGGTAATTAGCTATCCTTCTTCTAGGCTAGCTTTGTTTCTAAGTTCATTATTTCCTTTCTTGATAAGTCTGTTTTTCACTTGGTGTCCTTGCGGGCAGAATGAACATCTTAGTCATCCTGTGTCTTCAATGCATAGATTGTGAAGAGTCATGGGACGTGATAATGAGCCCAGGTTAGGACGGACACTGCCACAAGGCAGTTATTTTTGGAAACAGGAGATCTGTTTCTTTGACTGTCTTTCCGCCCTCGCCATGCCACCTCTACTATAAAGCTAGCTGATACTTTGGTTGCTACTCCTCTTACTTCTCTAGAATTGTATCACTTATAACTCTGTGTAAGTAGAATCGAAGACAGAAAACTGAAGTAAGATTTGCTACTCTCTGTATGTGTTTATGTGCATTTTTTTAATGTCATTAATTATTATGTTCACCTCTGTAAAATGAAGAACACTCATGATAAAAAAAGAGTGAGCTCTTTCATGGGATCTGTAAAGTACACGTGCCAGGATAGCGAGATAGCTCAGAGGACTAAGCACCTTCTTTGGTAAGCACAGAGACCAGGGTTTGATCCCTACTCTCGAATGTCATGTCAGCCCTACCCTTGGTGCACACTGAGCCTGGGATCAAATCTAGGCATGGTGGTGTACGCCTGTAATTCCAGTTCTGGAGAGACTGAAAACAAGAGGATCATTATGAGTCTGAGCTGTGCAGTGAGACCCTGTACCAAATACATAAATGGGGAAAAAAAGCAAGATGCTACTGTGTGGGAGGTCTTATTTGTTTACCATGATGCATCCTATATTGAGAGTTGGTTAAAATTTTAAAATTAAAACAAAGAGGTAGTGTTTAGTCACTTAAAACATATTCCTAAAGGGAGCCAGATAGAGTGGAGAGTGGTGTGAGCCCACGAAGCTGTGTTAAGAGCTCGCAGGTGTCTTGGCTTCAGCGAGGTTTGGCCCAGCTGTGAGACAAGGGCTTAGCACTCCTGGCTTAGCACAGAAGAGATGGAATTTTCTCTAGAAAACTTTGAAGAACTCATAAATATTTATCTTTCTGAGCTCCTGGAAGGGACATCCTGCTTAGTACCCTCTACAGGAGCCTATAGCCAGGCAAGGTGATTACCATTATGTCCTCTTGTGTTTGATGAGACATGAGTAATGAGTCCTACTGGCAAGTGAGGAAGAATGGGTGAAGACTGGCTGGCTGCACTGCCCTGGAGTCACTGTCACTTTAACACCTGAGGATCACACATGGTCAAGGCCTTCAATTACCCAGAAGGACTTCCAACGCAGCTTAGTTTCACTAGTGTTTTTGTTTTGTTTTATCACTGCTCTTGTTCATGCCATATAAAAATACTGCTTGAGCCTATATTTCATGTCGGATGGGGCCCTAGACACTGTGGATACTGTGACAAATGAGAGACTCATCCCTCTGTATTCCCTAGGGTTCTTCCTGTAGTGAAAACTTTTCTGTGACAGAAAACAAATAAGAGATGCAACTAATTGTTTCTCATGCATCATACAGAAGACAAATAGTTATGTGATAGAGAGTGACTATTGGAGGGAAGGTGATTGGTAGGAACTACTTTGAATTCTATCAGAACTTGTTTGACCCAAAAGAGTAAGTCTGGGCATTCTCTGTGGGTCTTTGTGTGTTCGTTCTCTCATTCACTTATTCAACCAGAAGCAGTTTTAATGCGCTTCACTCTCTCCCCAACACTATTACAGTGCACTGATTGGGCAGCTCACTGAATTATTTTTAACCCCGAGAAAAGATTCAATCAGTTTAATTATTTCATTCTTTCTTTCATTCATTCATTCATTCATTCATTTATTTTATGCTGACCATTCCACCCAAACATAGCCATTACATGGATCAAAAGTTGGTAATTAAGAACAATGTGACTCACCTAGGGGCTTACAATAAGTCAATTCTGACATAGAATATTATCAAATATATGAAATTGATAATCTCCTGTTTAAGTCAGGGATTGGAGAAGAAAGGTGACACTGAGTTATAAATATACAATGAATTTAAATTTATTTAAACTCACTGTCTGAACTTCGCCACTCTGGAGGAAGCCCTCCCTACTTATCTGAGCCTTGAGAATGATGTAGTGCACAGCAAGACCCTAGAAATCCTTGAAGACTTCCTAAAGGCTCCCTGAAGCCTACACAATTGAAATTAAAGTCTTACTTCTAAAGTATTTCTTGGGCATCTCGCAAGTCTTTCAGGATGCAATCCTAATTTGCTGCATTTATTGAACATGTACAAAGTGCTAAGTATAAAGTTGTATCTTGTGGTAGACATTGTCATGGTCCTTCCTTTGACTTCTTCTCTATATGACCACATTCATTTCACAGCTCTGCCACCTACCTCCTAGAATATCCATCTCTCCCTGAAGGCATTTTCTGGCTTCTGGAACCTTCTCTGCTGAATAGCTAGGGAAACCAGAGTCAAAGAATCAGTACTCCTCCGCACAGACTAGCTGCCATAAATCAGTGAGTGGTGGGATATGGGACATAATTGCCAACCTCCTTTGCTCCTCAGAAAAGATAACTCTGACGGATATGTCCCACGCTATTTGTCAATGTCCCCAGTGGCATTTAGTCCTGAATGCCCACAACAGTAATGGATTCACCCTCCAAATCAGTTTATTTGGATTTGTCCTCCAGTTGCTCGCACTCACAAATCCGTCTCAAGGTCTTCTGTAGGGTGTGCAATATACATTAACTCTTTGTATCTTCAGTATCTTCACCACCCCCTTAGCCCCATTTTATAGAGGAGAAAACTGGAATTCAAGGAGGTCGATGAGCTTACTCTCTTGTTCCAGATCTTCTTCCAATTTTATTGTGAAGGGAATTGGAAAGGTATGGTCTTTCAGAAATGTGCAGCCATGTGTTTAATGAATTTTGCATCAGAAGAATAAATGAAATATTTATTGATTGGAATTGGTGTAAAAGTGTGAGAGTTGGAAGTTTGCTCACTCACTGCACAAATATTTATTTTCTCCTACCAAGTGGCAGGCACTCTGCTCCCTCCTGAGTATAGAGTGGCAAGTGAGAAGATACCCTCAGAGAGCAGTGCAACAATTCTAATCTGTATAAGGAACTTACCATTGTATTAGCATTTTGAGTGACTTTGAGAGCTTGTGTGACTATTTGAGAATGTCTAGCCCTGGCTTATTGATTTCTAGGCATCTACTTTGATGCCAGTTGGGTGGCTGCCTTTTCATTTTCACTTTGTCTAGGTCTTTGCTCCTTAGATGGGAAATTCTGTTTTCTTCCCACTGGAGTATAAATGGGCTTTGAAAATAATGAATATATCTTTCACTGAATTGAATTTGAGTAAGGACACTTGACCAATGCCCGAATATAATTAAATTCAGGATCCACATCATCTTATAGAATTAGATACAGGAGTCCTCTCGAAAGCACTTGTAGTGAGAAAGTATTGGACATGTTAAGAGGCTATTCTCCCCCCACCCATACTTCTATTCAATTAAAATAAGGGAGAGAAGGAGAGAAGCTATTGATTTAGAGCAGTGGGAAGAAATTGGTGTTTAGCCTTGTTGGCATCTTAACTACAAATGCAACAAATATCCTGGTGCTGTTTCATTCTGAGCGCTTGGATGATTTCACAGCTGACTAGTGATTCGCACCTTGCTTCAAATTACTTAGGATGTATCATGACATTATCTGTGAAAACACTTTGGCTCTCTTAAACGGCACAAAATGAGAAGTTCAGGGGTTTCTGCAATCACAGAGCAAACCGACCTCCGATCCCCTGGCGCCACCTTGGTGTCAGGAGGTGAACACCACAAACTTCGAGATTTCCTTTCCTTTTGCTCATTACCTATTTTCTGCTTTTCTTTCCCCCCTTTTCCCCCAGGAAGACTGGAAGTTCATGGTGTCTGGCTCTCAGCCATTTGTACTAGGCTTTCATCCTGTCAGTCATCTAACTTCTATTTAAAAAAGTCATTAATTACAGGAGATAAACTAGCATACCTTGGGGTCATTCAGATTTTCTTAGAAGCCCTAGAAGAGTGATGAAAATTTAGGGCCACAAGATAAAGCCATGTTATGGGAACTTTAGGACCATGGAAGTCTACAAGCAGAGGTTATTTTGAAACATTTGTATCCCATCCATTTCATTTCACTTAAATCTCTGGAATATAGAAAATATTCAAAGGATCAAGGGATAAGGGAGATGACGAGACGGTACAAAGAATTAAGGTAAGTTATGTGCAGTTACCAACTCTTTGCAAGTAAATGTGATCATTATGTGCTGCAAACATGCCATGATACAAAATTAAAGAATAGTAAGATCTTTAAAAAGAAAAAGAGGCAAAACAAATCACTTAAATTATTAACTGACAGCTATGTATTTAATACTGGTATTTGTTCTATGAGGGATAAGGAAGAAAACAAAAAAGAAAAAGAAAGATGCAAGCCCAATGCTAACAAAGATTACTGCTGGCCAGAACACATGTGTTGTGTGCATTAGAGAGTAATCAACCTTTGGGCACACTGAGCCAGTGATGGAGTCCGGGTGTGGTGGGACACTCCTGTAATCCCAGCACGAGTGACAAAGAAATCAGTAGGATCACTATGAGTCTGGGCTGTGTAGTGAGACCATGCACAAAAATAAAAGGAAAATAAAGTAATGGATTTTAAAATAAATCCACTCATCGGCGTACTCAGGGCTGGGCCAAGTGGAGGAAGTAGAAAGTGTGATGTGGGGCTCTGGGTCCACAAAAAAGATAGTAGACTTGAGTGTGTGGGAAGAACACTCATGGCTGTCGTATGTGTTCTCCTCAGGCGGCTGGGTGCAGAATGGGCTGGAGGCAGGGAGAGAAATGGAAGTAGGTACCCCAGCTGGGCAGCTGGTGCTGAAGGCCGTGTAGAAGGAAGTGTGTGGTAATGCCAGTGGGAATGTGCAAAGCAATCCACAGAATATTTCCAGAGGACAAAGGGTCACACTTGAAGGAGAGCATAGCAGAGAGATGAAAGAAAGCTGACGTATGCCCTATTCAAAGATGTTATAATAAAATTATTTTTAAAAAATTTTAATAACTGATTGAAATATTTTTATTAATAATTCACTTTTTAATCATTAACAATGTATGACTGTCACCAAAACAATCATATTAGGTCAGTTTATTATTCCCTTTCCAGAAGCATAGTAAGTAACACAACTTTCTCTAGGCCTCACAGGCCAAATTAGTCACAGGCTGAGTTAGTTGCAAATATAAATTGTATGCTCGACAGCTCTCTATCCTTCTACATTTCTCAGAAGCAAGCCTGCCTATGAAGTTTGAGATAAACTCTGTTGACTTTCAGCCCCTTTCGATGGCCCCTTTCCTGAAGGTTCCCAAGGTACTCTCTTGTCTCACCCTCTCATGGTGGAGGGTAATCTGGCATGCATCACCTCTTGCACTGCTGAAGTGTGAAGAAGGCAGGGGACCACTGCACTCCTCAGGTCCACCACCTTGCCCTGCAGAGAAGTGCCAAGCCCTCTCTGCTGGCCTCAACACTGCTCATGCCTGCTCACCCCACCCTTGCTGCTTCTATTTGTCTTGGTCCCAGGAGCTTTACTCAGTGCCAGGGGTCTTGCACATCTTCTTCTCTTATTCTCTGCTGTCCTTGTGAGGCTGCTACATTTTAAAGTAACAATTTCTGTCTTTCACCATTTCTCCTTCAACCGTGCTATGATTCTCAGCACTGAACTCCCTAACCATGAGTGACATCATGTCGCTAAGCCCCTGTACAAGCTCTTGCTTCCAGTGGACACACCCTTTGCCTTCTTTCAGCCTGTGGATTCTTGGGGTGCTCTGGCTCCTAGTATGCTCTCTGCCATCCCATTGATCCCTAGCCTTGTGGTCTATCAAGTGTTTTTCATCTTCTTCCTCCATTTGGCTCCCAAAGCTAGCTATATTGACAAGGGACTTTCTCTTTGTTCACTATTATTTTCTCTTATTTCTTTTGTTGTTGTTATTGTTGCTCAGCGCTCAGTTGTGGGATAACACTGATAATTATTTTTTCTAATTCTCCCCCAAACTATCAAGGTAAAAATGACACAGTGGCCATGTTTATCTCTACATTTGGGGACTCTGATTTTTATAAGAACTTTGTACATTCTAGATACTAGTCCTTTATCTGAGAAACAGCTTGTGAATATTTTTTGCACCCTGTGGGTTGTCTCTACACTCTGTTATTGGTTTCTCTTGCTGTATAACAGCTTTTTAGTAAGATGAGGTCCAAGTTGTTGACACTTTGTTATAGTTTCTGTGCAGCAAGTGTTTTATTCCTAAGGTATTTGCCTACACCAGGGTCTTTAAGAGTTCTATCTATTCAATCTTCCAGAAAATTTAGTCTTTGTTTTAATATTTAAATCTTTTATTTAATTTTTATTTTTTTTCTTGTTTCAGAACTTTTGTTTGTTTGTTTATTTATCTTTATGGCTGGCCCTGTCTGCCCTGAGGGCTGGGCTGGCGCAGCATGTAGTGCCGAGGATCGAACCGCGGTCCCTGCAGCCGCCCAAGATTTCCTAAGCAGGTGCTTTAGAACACCGAGCCATCCTGCCAGGCCCCAATATATATATATATATATATATATATATATATATATATATATATATATATATATATATATATTTTTTTTTTTTTTTTTTTTTTTTTTTGTCTTTTTGAGACGGGGTCTCACTATGCAGTTCAGGTTGGCCTTGAGCTCACTTTTGTAGTCCAGGCCGGTCTCGAACTCACACCGATCCTCCTGCCTCAGCCTCCGGAGTGCTGGGATTACAGGCATACGCCACCACGCCCGGCTATATTTAGACCTTTGATACATTTTTTTAGGATAATATCTGATGAAAGATATGGGTCTACTTTTAAACTTTGGCATGGAGAAAGGCAGTTTTCCTAGCACCATTTATTAAAGAAGATTTTTTTTCCCCAGGGAATATGTTTTTCACCTTTGTCAAAGACAAGGTGTCTGAGTATGTCTAAAGTTGTCTGCATCTTCTAATATATTCCACTGATTCTCGGGTCTAGGTTTTCTTTTGCCAGTGCTATTCTTTTTTTAAGTCACAGTAGCTTTATAATATAGTTTCAAATCAAGTATTTGTGATGTCATCTGCTTTGCCTTTGTTTCCCAGAATTGTTTTGAAGTTCTAGGTCTCTCCTGGTTCCATATTAATTTTAAGACTGCATTCTCTAATTCTGAAAAATATGCTCTTGGAATTTTTTTTTTTTTTTTTGTCTTTTTGAGACAAGGTCTCACTGTGCACTTCAGGCTGGCTTTGAGCTCACTTTTGTAGCCCAGGTTGGTCTCAAACTCGCAGTGATCCTCCTGCCTTAGCCTCCCAAGTGCTGGGATTACAGGTGTGTGCCAATATGCCCGGTTTGCTGTTGGAATTTTGATCAGAATTACATTAAATCTGCATAATAATTTTGGAAAGATAGCCAAATTCACTATATGGGTTCTTCTTACTCAAGAACAAGGGATATCTTTCCATTTTCTGATATCCTCTTTAATCTCTTGTTTCAGAGAACATACTTTTCAAGGTAATTCTTTGACTTTCTTCATTAGATTCATTCCTAGGCATTTCTTTTATTTCGAATACTAATGTGAAAGGAGTTGTACTTATAATTGTTATCTCTTCTTGGGTTATTTGTTTTGCAAGGATGTAGTGACCTTCCTCAGCTCTTTTGGTCAGGTTTGGCTTGAAATCACTTTGTCTGTCAATAAAATATCTACTGCTTTTTTTCAGGGTCTCTGTCACATGTAGTATTGTTTTCTATCCTTTGGTTTTCAGTCTATGAATTTCTTTTAGAACTCAATGTATTTCCTTTATGCAGCATATTGTTAGATCTTATTTCTTGTTCCACTTTGCCAGTCTGTTTCTTTTGATTGGTAAATTAAGGCCACTCACATTGATGGATATACGTGATATGTACTAAATTATCTTGGCCATGTTATTTTCCTGTTATTAACCACCTTATTATCCCACTGTTCAGTTGCTTGCCTTGCCTCTTGTATTCATTATTTGGGTTTCATGGAGTTTTAATCCTTCTTATCTATTTCTAGAATACCCATCAGAACATTTTAATGTGTTGGCATAATGTTCATAAAATTCCTCAGGTTTTGTTTGCCATGGAAGTATCTTATGGCTCCATCAAATTTAAAAGATAGTTTTGTGAGGTATGCCAGTCCAATTTGAAGGTTATTTTATTTAAAGGATTAAAACACTTCCAAGCTTTATTTTGCTTGAGCATTTGTATTGAGAAGTCTGTTATGATTCTGATGGGCTTTCTTTAACAGATGATTTCTTTTTCTCTAACATCTTGTAATATTCTATTATTGTGTTGAATTTCTGAAATCTTTAATGTTATATGCCTTGGTATAGATTTCTTTTTATCATGGTGAGTTAGAGTCCCTTTCCCTGCTTGAAAGAATTTCTGCCATGAGTTTTGTGACCAGATCTTTTATGACATTTGTGCTAGCTCTTGCTTTTTCATTAACTCTGACAAACTGGATGTTATTCTCCTCCGCATTATCTAGCAGCTGCTCTATTGGTTTCCAATGGTCCTTGTGAATTTCAATAAATCTTTCTATTCATGACTGGTAATTGTAATCTTGTCTTCTGTATCTCAAATGCTGTTTTTATATTAGCTCATTTTGCTCTATATACTTTCAACAGCCACCTTTATCTCATGGATGTATGTTTCAATGTTTTCCATGGGTTCTATTTCTTTCCTCAGTTGGGTGTTTATGATGATTTACATCATTTTTCTAAGCTCCTCTACTTTTTTTATCTATATCTTCTCTATAGTCACTCAGCATATCTTTCATTAAGGTTATCGTCTCTGCAGTTATCTGAGATATTATCTCTGATTTCACTTTTTTTTCTAAAGCCTCATTCACCTGCTTTGTTACTTCCACTATTATCACTTTGGAGAGTCCATGTGGGCTTTCAGATTCTTCCACCTCATTGCCTGCTGGGTTTGTCTGTCTGATCTGAAGGTCTAAGGTTGTATGTTGTCTAAATGTCTTCTCCTTGCCTTTTCTTTTCCTTTTCAGTTTAATTCCTTTAAGTCTTTTGCCAAAATCCTACCTCTTCAATTTACTGGGGATGAGGAGTTTCTGTCTACTTTGCCCAGCTTTATGTTCTCTAGCACTGTCATTTTATGAACCTTTGGCAATCTCACTCTTAGTATACCAGAAAGAACAACTGATTAGAGCAATTATGTCACCCTGGCTAAATTAGTGGAAACAGCAATAACAATAGCATCATATACAGCATAGAAAGTGATATGCTGAGGTATCTATTAATTTCCACCTTTAACTGTATGAACTAGATTTGTGGTTATATATGAAATCCAAAATAAAGCAGAGGATGGAATGCAGTAAACAAACTTCCCAATAAGGACATTTCAGCTATGGGTGAGAAAATTTGAAAGGGATTAGCAGCAAGTAAAAAAAAAAAAATGTGGAAGAGATTAGAAGCAAGGCTGGAGGACAAAGGAAGATCATATAAACTTTGGGAAACTGATGAGGAAGACAGAAGGAAAACAGAAAAGGAAGAAATAAAAGAACAGAACACAGCAACAGCAATCAAACTAGAAACTGTGTTAACAGTATGTCTCTACTATCACTTTTAGAGAACCTGGACACCACAGTCCAGACTTGGATTGAGTAATCCCAGCAAGTCAGCCATAGATTTATAGCAGGGAAATGGATATTCTCAGAAAGCCTGCACATTTAGTCCCACTGAAGTTTGGGCCAATTTGTGGCTGTGAAGCTGGAACCAGATTCCTGGTGGTTTGATGGAGACAGCTACATGGAACCATCTAGCAGTTTCTCTGAGCTCAAGTTGTTCTACCTCTGCTATGGCTACTAATCACTAGCCCTTTCTGGACCCAAATAACTCACCTGCAACTGCAGTCTACGCTGTTGATGGCTGTGTTCTACTAGTAGTGAAGCCTAGTCTGAGCCTAGTCTCTTCTAGGCTCAGAGAGAGCACTGCCTGCCACCTCCTTCTTTTTCATTGAGATCTCTGTTTTATTTGTAGGCTTCAGTTCTTGCTTTAGATCCCTCCTGGGTCCTAGAGACTCACCTATTCGCTCTTATCATGTTGCTATATGCTAATTTCTGGGTGCCAAATCTTGGCAAGTCTCATTCTCTGCTGCTTACCACTTCTTGGAAGTCCCTCTATATCTTATATTTATCAGTATCTTGAGTTCCACTAAGCCAAGGAGCATGCATAACCAAAAAGGGAAAGTGTCCTAAGTCATATAGTCTTTTATTTTATTTTTAATATTTATTTATTCATTTATTTATTTGATATAGGGTCTCACTATGCAGTTCAGACTCATAGTGATCCTCCCATCCCACCCTCCCCAGTGCTGGGATTACAGCCATGCTCCCCCACACCTGGTTCCAGGACCACATGACATGCTATAGTAGGGACTGAACTCAGATTCTTGCACTATCAAAGCAGGTACTTAGACCTCTGAGCTCTCTCCCAAGCCTATAAGTCATATAATTTTAATTATTTTATTTTCTTGCATTTTCTTCTGTTCTCAGTTATTAAATACTGTCTCTTCTTTGTTGAATGAGCTTTCTCTTGGCTATTACATATTTCATACAGTCCTTTTTAACTTCTCTCCTTGTTTCTTTTGCAACTACCCTTTCCTAGACACTCTCTTTCTTTCACCGTTTTTTTGGGTCTTTTAAATTACCTCCTCTAGCAGCCTTACTTAACCATATCCTTAATGAACTAACTCATGAATATTTATTTCCCCTTATTCCCACATGTAATTAGTTGCCAACTATTTTAAGTCTTTTCTTTATACAACTACTATGTACTTGTCCCCTTTCCCTTCTTGATATCATCCACATTTATTCTTTTTCCTTTGATTTCAGTGTTGCTCTTACATCACAAACTCCTTTCCCATAACTAGACAGTCTATGATGAAATGTATGCCTGAGTCTTTTCTGCCTGCATTTGACTTTGCTGACACAACCACTATAGAATCAGCTTCCCTATTTCTATTTAAAGCTCTCCATTTCCTGAAGATTGCCCTAAACCTATTTTCCCCCATAGGAGGTTTTCTTGATCCTATGTTCGCCACTTTTTACTTCAAATCAAATAGAGATCTTAACTTACTCTAAGTTTCTAGAACAGCTCTTATGCACCCAGTTTATTATCTTACACATCACAGAAAAGTACAGCAAGAATGTGGACTTCTGAGCCCAATCTTCCTAGAGAGACAGTTTTAGCACTAACCCTTTATGTGACCTGAGGATAGCTCTTTAACACCTTTGTGTTTCACCTTGCTCATCTGAGCAACTGGAATAAGAAAGCTTGACCTTTAGGTTTATTGGCAAAATGGAAAACCACAGATGGCAGAGGTTTAACAGTGTCCTTGGCTCAGGATTGCTATTCAACAGATATTTGTAGACTCAAAAGTCTCCCTAGGTAGCATATGGGGAGAATTCAGACTATGGAACAGAGCAGAAATTCAAGAAACATCTGCATAATGAAAGGGCTAGACTTAACACGAAACAAACATCTACCATTAACTTCCTTCATTGCTCTTTAAATATGTTAAGAAATCAAGAATACTAAAATTAAAATGAGTGGAAGTCTGACTCATTTATCATCTACCAGGAAGTGAGTTTGACTGAAGCTTTTCCCTTAGATGATAGAAACCCATATGCTTATTATACATCAATTGTCTGTAGTGACTACAGCTGTCCTTGATACCTTTTTCTGAGCTAAGCATTGCATTTACTATTTCCCAAGCTTGAGGGAATTGTACCCTTGTATACATTTCTAGAAATAATAACTATGGGTTGTGCTACAGTGACTTTGCCAATTCCCTTAGCTTTCAAACTGCTAATGGGAACACATCCACACTGCTTTAAAAAAAATTCCCTGACTTAATTTCTTTCTCTCTTTTCAGTTTCCTTTTCTTTCATCTATAATACCCATTTGGTTTTATTGATCAGATTTGCATGTTTTCTAAACAGTAGATTTCTCAAATGTTAGTGGTAAATTTTCTATTGTAAAAAGACATAAAACTGTCTTAGAATCACATCTGAATGGTAGAGTGTATTTTGACATTCAGATAGCCCAGATCCAAATCCTGGTGTGTACTAGCATTGTAAGCACATCCATCTCTCAGAAAGGAAGAGATTTAAAACTATTGTGAATCTCTGTTTGCTTCTCTACAAAATGAAACTAAGACTTAGTTGTAGTTGTGTTTTATATGAAGTAATGTCATTGAAAAACCTTAAATGATATAAAGCAATTAAAAGCTCTTGACACAGTGACCAGCATAGTGTAAGAATTCAGTGTATGCTAGCTATTAACTGCAATGTTTTATCATAAACTTTGCATGGTTAAATTGTGCTTTAGCTTTTTGAAATATATTTCATAATTTTACATGTCATTATTTACTTTTATTATTTTAAAAATTATCTTTTAGGATGAAAATTTCACTAAGATTGAGATATTACATTGTCCCAATTACCCATCTTTCTTCACTCTTGATGTCCCAGCCAGGATACTACGAACAAGTAGAAACTGAATGAGAAACAACCCTGTATTAGTCAGTTTTCTGTTACTGTGACAACATATGTTGGGAAACAAGTTACTGTATAGCTCAAACTCATAGAGATCCTTCTGTCTCAGCCTCCCCAGCCCTAGGATTATAGGCATGTGCCACCATGCCTGGCTT